>RPOG01001309.1:0-72078 GCA_008086565.1 Thalassoma bifasciatum
TTTTAAAAACCTTAATGCTTCGCTCTGACTCTCCACTTTAACAGATTACAAACCCCCGACTTTGTCATGAGAATAGCGGGACTACAACGATACATTAGGATAAACCTGATATAATACAAGTTTTCTCGTTTCCGTCTCTTGAATAACCAGAAATGGGTCCAGTCATGTTCAGTGAAAGGTCCAATTATTGCAATAACTGCAATAATTGATAAAAAGAGCAACACATTACAGGAATACATACAGTACAGGCCAAAAGTTTGGACACACCTCATTCAATTTGAGTTTTCTTTATTTTCATGACTATTTACCGACAGACTGACCTTCATTTCTTAAAGTAATGATATGAATTCATAATATGAATTTTAACAGTTGTCCAATAGGGCTGTTGGCTGTGTATTAACCTGACTTCTGCACAACACAACTGATGGTCCCAACCCCATTGATAAAGCAAGAAATTTCACTAATTAACCCTGATAAGTCTCAGCTGTGAAGAGAAAACCATTTCAGGTTACGACCTCTTGAAAAAAGCCAAAAGTATAAAAAGCAGTAATCAAAGTAAAGGAGGGCTGAATGATATTTTTTGACCGAAATCGCAATTTCAGACATCGTGATCATGTGATCGCTAAAGCTGTGATTTTTTTTCCTGCTCCTGACTGACCCAGGATCTGTTATATCAACTGTTTCACACACACCTGTCTTTGAGTGTGAGACTGTTGGAAAAATCCTTTTTTCCTTGGGATTGTTTTTTATTTTGTTTTAATCAACTTGAAAAAGCAAGAATGGGTGTTAGGTTTTGAGAAGAGTCAAAATTCGACAACTTAAAAAAAAATCTTTATTTAATTTTTTGTTTTTTGCCTCTGTATTTCTTTGTCATAATTTCGACTTAATTTTTTTTTATTTGACTCTCTATATCAAAAATTCAGCTTTTTAATTTCAAAACCTGCCTTTATTTCAAAATGTAGACTTTTTCTCTTCGACTTTTGTCATCTTAAAATTTTGACCTTAAATGAAAGTGTAAAGTTTGGACTTTTTTCCACATAATGTTAAATTGATTTCTTAAACTTAAGAAGTTTCATCTCAAAATCTTGACTTTTTGTCGCAGAATTTTGTCTTTATTTCTCAAAATGTTCCCTTTTAATATGAAAACATTGACACTTTAAACACACCTGACATTTTTTTAAACTGTATCCACATCACTATTGAAGACGGGAAACCAAACAGACAGACAACCAAATTTCATAACTAATTTCACTTATTCAAAATATTAATGGGATACTAGTCTAGGAGGTTACGGTTGAAATTGTTTTTGCCAAAAATAGGTAACTTCCTTTCTTTTTTTTGATTCAGTTATCTTAAAAACACAAGAAAAAAAAATACAGAAGCGGTTCACATACTATTAAATCCATCTTTGTTGAATCACTAAGCCACTGTTGCCAACTCAGCGACTTTCTCGCTAAATCTGGCGACTTTCCAGACCCCTTGGCGACTTTTTTATGTGAAAAGCGACAAATCTAGCGACTTTTTCTGGTGTCATAGGCGACTTTTCTGGTGTTTGGCGACTGACGTGAAAGCACGTATCATTCCACAGTCACCATTCTCAACGAGCAGCAGGTTCTGCCGTGAGCCCCTCCCTCGTCTGAAAGCGTTCGCAGGTGGTCGGTCTCGACTCTCGCAGCAGTCGCAGCTGCAGTCAGAGGAGAGGAGACCGCGCATGGAAGCAGAGGTGAAAGTAGTTCACAGGTACACAGTACCTGGAAGATAGGAGAGCGGCTGCTGCTTTAAAGCGCTCATTCAAAACCAGTCACAGCCGCACGCTGGGACGGGAAAAAGATTCACTAGAAATACGAAGTCTTGAAAACTACCTTGACTTTTAAAAAATCCCTTCCAAATTCCAAATTGTTCCTAAAAGAGCCCGTAGTCTCCTCTGCGCCCCACGTTCAAAATGATAAAAAAATATCGTATCCTCTTTAAACAATATGAATAAAAATGGGAAGAAACACTGTCATTTTTTGGTCTTATAATGCAGAGAAACATCAGCTCTTTTTTCTCAAAAGACATTGAAAATGAGTTAGAAATTTAAAAAATAAACATTAAAATTTTAAACAAGCTGAGAGAGACAGAGATAATTATAAAAGCCACTTTCTGCTGGTTAAAAATATAGAAAAAAACAGGATTTTTTTTTTCCATATTAAGACAAGACTTTATAAGAAAAAGTCAAAATTCTCAAGTTTTTATTTTTTCTTATTAAGAAATCTTGACTTGTAAATCTAATTTGTAGACCTAAACATTTAGGACGTTTATTATACACTTTTTGTCTCTTCTAGTACATTATTCCTTTCTCCTACAGAGTTCCTTACAATAACATTACAATGTCAGATTATGCAAATTGGGTGATGACGTCATATAGCGACTTATAGCGACTTTTGGGGCAGCCAATAGCTACTTTCCTCACTAAGGAGTTGGCAACACTGCACTAAGCCCAGAAAATGTTATTTTATATTAAATGAATCGTTCACATTCAGATGTGGCTGCTAAATTGAGGCTCACTGTTTCACTACAAGGATGCTATCAACGCCTTTTCAGCAGCTGAATATAAGTCACTTTTCCTGTGAGTAATTTAGATTTTACGCCGTTATTGGTAACTATAAGTTCAGTCTGGATAAAGTTTAGAAGTTTTTTTTTTATATAAACTGACGGAGCAAAAACCGTTAGAACCAGCGCCATTTTCTTTTAGCTCCCGTGCTAACGTTAGCCGCGAGATAACGCTAACATTTTTAACTGTAAATTCGTCTTAACTCGAGGAAAATAATCGTAACTCGGGTAGAGTAGTCGTAACATGATTTAAAACAGACTTACCGTCGATTTTTACACATTGTTCGCGGTAAAGTTGTGTTTTGTGAGAACGTCCAGTTAAAAGTGCAAGTCATCTCCGTCCCTGCTGTGAAGTGAGCGCGAGCGACGCTGAAGCAGCGCGAGACAGAACAGTAACCAATGACAGCAGGTTCTGCGTGATTGACACACGGATTGACCAATCACGTGAAAGGAGCTGCCGTTATCGGCCCAACGGTCAGTAAAGTCAACACAAAAATAAAAAATAAAAAAAATAATGGAATCATCGTATAAAATATCAGAACACAATAAAAAACAGTCACCACACATTACTTTTTTTTTATTTTAATCTACAAAAAAATAAAGCAATGCCAAAATAATAACATTGGAAATCAGGTTCACTACCAATGGCAGTAATAAAGTAAGGCAGCCCAAATGTTTTTTTCAGATGGTACTTAATAATTAATTTTTAAAAATGTGAAACTATACACGTAAAAAAGAGAACACATTAATAAAAATGAATTGATAATTCCAAAATAGTCAAAGCGTTTTCACATATCATGCAGTTTTTGTCTTACACATCTCTTTGCTTGCATTGATATTAAAGAGCAAACTGCAGGTAAAATATAAATATGAAAAAAATCATAGGAAATGTATTCAAAAGTAATGTTCCAAAGGAATTTTTGAAATGAGTGAACCACAGAGTGTGCTGGAGACGTTTTAGTCAGTGTGTTGTTTTTTTTACTTCGGCATTAAAAAATCGGCATTGAACTGTTACTTCATTGGGGGGAGCAACTACTGAAAACTCCTCCATTTAACATTAATATGAACATGGATGAGACTGTCACTGCTGCCAATGAAGAGGGAGAAAATCTGTATTCCTTTACATTTGAAGAAAAGATGAAGAGCAGGAACAGGGCAGGATTAGGAGGAGAAACAGCCAGAGTACCTTAGTACCTACTCTACCCTGGTTCTAAGCGAGTAAAGCTGATACTAATAGGTGACGTGGACGGACTGCCGGTCACTCATTGGTCAGAGAATGTCGTCTCTGCAGCTTCTGACTCTGAACAAATCACTTACAAGAGGCAAAGGAATAAGTCAGCGACAGGTTTTTAATGACATTTAAACCTGACGGCACAGAACCAGACTGAATGAAGACAAAATACAGCCCTAAAATGCTCCTTCATGATTCCTAAAGAAGTTAAAAGTCCTTTTTAAACCAAAAAGAAGTTAACAGCAAAGATAGTTTGGTTTAAAGAGTCTTTTAAATTAAATCAAAGTTGGTCGGTGCAGGAGCGATCTGTCTGCCACGAGAGTCTTTAAGCACCAATCAGTCCATTAATCCACAGGGAACCAAAAAGGAAAACCAGTTCAAAGAAGAATGATTGATCAACAAAAAANCTGCCGGTCACTCATTGGTCAGAGAATGTCGTCTCTGCAGCTTCTGACTCTGAACAAATCACTTACAAGAGGCAAAGGAATAAGTCAGCGACGGGTTTTTAATGACATTTAAACCTGACGGCACAGAACCAGACTGAATGAAGACAAAATACAGCCCTAAAATGCTCCTTCATGATTCCTAAAGAAGTTAAAAGTCCTTTTTAAACCAAAAAGAAGTTAACAGCAAAGATAGTTTGGTTTAAAGAGTCTTTTAAATTAAATCAAAGTTGGTCGGTGCAGGAGCGATCTGTCTGCCACGAGAGTCTTTAAGCACCAATCAGTCCATTAATCCACAGGGAACCAAAAAGGAAAACCAGTTCAAAGAAGAATGATTGATCAACAAAAAATCTCTGCTATACCAGGCCCAAAAATCAAAAATTAAAGTGATCTCACTGGATCCAGGGAAGAGTTGATGTCAGGAAGCAGCTCCTTCGTTTTCCTCCGCGTGCAGCAGCACGAGGCTGTTGTTTACCTCCGTTGTCATGACGCCCGACATTGAGCCACTGTATTACTTTAATGAAATCTTTTGAAAGCTTTTTTTTTCCTTTAAAGACCACGGTGGCACATATGTTTGTACAAAATTATGTTTGTGTGGCGTTATAGATGAACATGCACGCACTTCTGCGCAGCACTTTAGCGCAGCTGTGTTATAAGATCCACGCCCACCGTGAGTCTGAAGTCGGGCTAGAGGAAAAGATAACCAAACCAAGTAGAGACGAGTAGAGTAGAGCTGGAACTGTATCGTGGAAAAGCGCCATAAGTGAACTTTCAAATTCAAAAAACTTTATTTATTTCCAAGAGACAATTGAGGGCACATAGAGCAGTAAACAATGTAAACAACTGTAAGCAAATTTCTTGGATACGGATGCCTTATAATAAATTACTAAAAATATTGCAATTGTTAATGGTAAAATACTTAAATATTAAAGGGTAGAAATACTGAAATATTCAATAATAAAATGCTGACTACATACTGAAACTTATCAAGAAAGTACTAATATACTTGAAAATAATACACTTAAAATACTGAAATACTTCGTAACAAAATTCGAACTAAACATCAAAACATATAGAATACAGTTTTTTCATGTGTGTTATAATTCTAAAAAGAAAAATAATTACTGAAGACAAAATTTTTATCAGTAGGTTTTAAAAATGTATCCATCAATATTGAGGACTACGACTACAGGGGACCCCGTTTGGATTCCAGGCGACCCCACATGGGGTCCTGATCCCAAGGTTGAGAAACATTGTTTTAAAGGAACATAAATGAGCAGAAACCCTCCCAACCTGGCAACACAGAGAGAGAAAGAGTCCCTGCACAGCTCCACACTGTCACCTACTGGAGAGAATCACAGAGAGAGAGAAGCTCATCTTTTAATGAAGTTGACACAAAATTATGATTTTGTAATGTTTCTGGTAATTTAGAGGAGCAGGTTTGATATATTTGGACACATTTTTCTGCATCCAGCTATTGTAAGTTTTCTTCCTTGGGGTTTTCCCTCCACTCTCCTTTACACTGGCATCAAATCAAGTCTGAATAGAGCTGCTCCACCAATCAGAAACAACCATTTCTAAGACATTTAACAGGTTGTTTGTGTGTTTTCTTAGAACTAAATGAGGGTTAAAAAAAAAAAAAAAAAAAAAAAGAGTCAGAGAGCAAAGTTTTGGTTCCTGGTGTTTATAATTTATTACAGTAGATGAAACACACACACACACACACAAACTGCTGTGTGCCACCTTACAGACAACACCACAGAATGGGAGCATGGTCACATGACCTGTGAGGTCATACACCAACAGAGAGGCGTTCTGTAACACAATAAGAGCACGGAGGGGTGGAGACAAAACAACAGAGACAAAAAAAAAGATAAAAACACAGAGGTGAGTTTGTTCCGAATGGCACAGAGTCACTTTGTGAACTAACGTTAGCGTCTACGTAGTTTAGCTGCGCTGTGTGTAACAAGGCAGAGACCAACAACATCAGGCACATGCTTTTCAATGACCTTTGACCCTGGTGACACAGCTCCTCGCAGCAGGATGTCATGATTGGTTACAGAGGAGAGAGAGAGGAGTTGTGTGCTTATGGAGGAAACATCCGGACCGCTTACATTTATTTACATCACCAGCGTTTGTTCAGTAATACAGACTCAGCGTCTCTAAACTCGTGAGGAGTATAAACGAGGAAGCACAAAGTTAAACATCAGCCGAACTTTAAGAGTTGAGGGGGTTTGTGCGACACATAAATCTACGAATGAAGGGATGAAACTTAAAGAGCCGTCTGTGCGCGTTCAAGTGTCGTCCTATAAAACATTGCACCTCCCAAAAAAGTTTTTAACCTTCATGTGAGAAAAGAAACCTTCCCATTGGTTGAACTGCTGCAGTTGAACCAATCAGAGGGCAGGATAAGCAGAGGAGGCGGGGTGAGAGGTCACACACACGACAGTACTTCCTGTGGCGTACAGGAGGCAGGAAGTGGGCGGAGGAGGAGGAAGGAGGAGGCCTTTACTGGACCTTGGTGACGGCCTCGTGGATGGACTGAGCGACGTAGTCGATGTTGGAGGTGGTGAGGCCGCACATGTTGATGCGGCCGCTCGCCATCAGGTACACGTGCCGCTCTTTGATCATGTACTCCACCTGTTTAGCTGTGAAGGCAACACAAAGAGGAGTCAGGAGGAGCGTGAGAAAAACAGTCCAAATCTGCATACTGCCACCTAGTGGACTGGAGTGTGTATGAAAGAATCAAAAATCAACAAAAGTCAATTTTCCCTCAGTCTCATGCTTTAGCTTTCTACATGTGTGTGTGTGTGTGTGTTTTCCACTCACGGTTCAGGCCGGTGAAGCTGAACATGCCGATTTGCTGGGTGATGTGGTCCCAGGTCCCAGGGGTGCCCAGATCCTGCAGCTTGCTCTTCAGCTCGGCTCTCATCAGCAGGACGCGATCCGCCATGGTCTTCACGTTATCCTGCCTGCAGAGAGAGAGGAGAGTCATCAGGGTTTATCCACATCTGACAGGAATCCTAAAGTTTAATTTACCACTTCTTACTACCTCTACAAAACCTTTTTACTACCAACGCGACATAGAGCAGCTGCTGTTTTTTTGGTGGTAGTGGAGGGAGGGTGCGTAGCCTGAATAAAGAATGGACAGCATGGCTCCACGTCTTACTGTTGTACAGTTTTGAAGCCAAAAGAACCAAATTACTGGAGCTGCCATTGTGCAGCCAATGTACAATGTGCAGTAAGGACCATAGGGAATTTCAGTGAAGCCGGGTGACAAAAAAAAAGCAAAAAAATTATTTACTTCTTTCTTTGGAAATTCAAATCTCTTCTTGGCTCTCTTTCCCAAAGTTTCCTACTATTCCTGAAAAAAAAATAAAACTACTGAGAAACGGCAGTCACATGAGGTAACTTATAACTCGATTTTTAATGTCTTTTTTTTTTTTTTTTAAAGATACTTTTTGGGCTTTTCTGCCTTTAAGTGAATAGAGGAGGACAGTGGATAGAGTAGGAAAGGGGGAGAGAGTAGGGAATGACATGCGGGAAACAGGCCACAGGCAGGAATCGAACCCGGGCCACCCGCTCGAGGGCAAATCTCATGGTGCGCGGCTACATCCACTAGGCCAGCTGCGCCCTTTAATGTTTAATAACTAATAAAAAAAAGCATCTCCTCAGAAAAATCATCACTACAGCGTAAGGATGTGAGAAACAGGAGTTAGATAACATAATGATAAGTAAAACTAAGATTTTTAAGTTCTGAATGAGGACACTCCAAAAAAACAACAGACCACCTGTTCAGCAGCTTTTCTTTATAAAAATATCTGTTTTTCAGTTGATTGTTTGTCACTGTAACCCCGCCCCCAGCCCCTGATGTAGTTGGTGCTTCATTCTGGCCAAGTAAAGAGTTGGTGCTTGCTAAGCATAATTTTTTAGCACCTTGAGCGCTAGATTTGTCAGTGGAAATACAAAGAACCGGGCTAAGTCAGGAACTGGCCTGGAACTAGCACTGGCACCAGTTTGGTGGAAAAGGGGTAACACAGCGAGACAGTCCTGCTGGGAAGTTTTCTTCAAAAGTTGCAGTCTACATCTCCTCCTGACTCCAGGGACCCATGGGCTTCAAAACATCGACTAACACGTAATACTTTAAACCCCTGATCCAGTTTTAGAGTATAAAGCACTAAAACAGAAAGAATCTGGAAATCTATTCAACTAATGTCATCCATCAGGATTGTTGGCATCTTTTCCAAGAGCTGACATTCAGACCCAACTCTTTGGTCTGTGTCACATCCCCAGCTCTGACTTTCAGTCTCACGTGGAGAGAAGTTTGTTCTCCTTCGTCTGAAGTGTAGAGAATCAGTTCGTACCATTCGCTGAAGAGCTCAGGGCTGTTGAGGGTCTTGCTGACGATGCGAGCTCCCTGAGACGGCGGGTTGGACCAAGTCGTCCTGACGATCTTCTCCATCTGAGACAAGATGCGGGTCAGGTTCTCGTTGTCCTTGGCAACCACAGTAAGGTTTCCCACCCTCTCATCTGTTAACAGAGAAGCAGGATAGAGTTTTCTGCATAAACCCAGAAAGACGTGATAGGCTCTAAACCAGGGGCCTTCAATTAAAATTTGAAGAGGTCCAGTTAGACGAAATTTCTCAAAGCAAAGGTCCGGAAGATAATGATGTTCAACGTGGTATATATCAAAGTACCAAGATCTACATGTAATCAATACCCGGCTATAAAATCAAATGATTTCAATACAATTTAAAAGCTTTTTGACATAAATTATTGTTACATAACATAGAACTGAAGTAATATGTGTGACTGCAGGTTTGCATAATGATCTTTCTTCATTTGATTAAAAAAAAAGTACCCAAATTTTATTTTATTATTATTATTTTTGTTTTGCTCACTGTGAGAATCGAGCTCTAACTTGTCCTGACAGTATTTTAAATTTGGGCTTGAATGAAGTCGAGGTGAGCTCAATTCTCCCACTGAGTAAAAAAGTAGGGGAGTGAGATATAAGAGAGTGATAAAACTGTTAGATTGAGATTTAACCAGTGAGATTGGTTGAGACCATTGAGTTAACATGTGAAACAGCAAAAGGGAAATCCCAGCTATTGCTCCCTTTTCTTTAGTTTTCTGGAATCACACACTCAATTTAAACATTTATTTTCAAACTTTTCACATTTTATTGATATCCTCTTGTTTTGAAATGCATCCCTACTTTTTTATTTAATGAAAGAACATTATACCATATTCATTCAGTTTTATGTTATGAAACAATAAATGATGTTAGAAAGCTTTTAAATTGTACTGTAATAATTAGATTTGATAGTCGTGTATTGATTACATACAGATCTTGATATTTGAATAAACCACACTGGACATTATTATCTTCCAGATCTTTGCTTTAAGAAAGGGTGAAACAAGAGTGTGTGTCGTGGACTCACTGTAAAGGCCAAAGTTTTTGGAGAAGGACTGAGCCACGAGCAGCTCAAAGCCCTCAGAGACAAAGTAACGGATGGCCCAGGCGTCTTTCTCCAAACTGCCTGAAGCAAAACCCTGATAGGCCGAGTCGAAGAACACGAACAGATTCCTCCTCTGGAGGGAGAAAAGACAAAGCCGTTAATAGACGAGACAGATTGTTGGAGATGTTATGAAGACGGGTTTGATGATCTTCTTACCTTCATGATCTCTGCGATGATCTTCCACTGCTCCTGAGTCGGGTCGGTGCCGGTGGGGTTGTGTGCACAGGCGTGGAGGACGAAGATGGAGTGTTCTGGAGCTTTCTGTGGAGAGAGAGGAAGAAACTGACGTCAAAAACACGTTTTTAGGAGTTCGATTGGAAGGTGAAGACAAGGTTTTTTAAGACGCCTTCGATGGTTGCAAAATTTATAAATAATCCAGAAGCAAACTTATGTTGGAGAAAATGTGGAATGGTCGGCGACCACTACACATATTTTGGGATTGCCCAATGATAGTTCCTTTTTGGAAGGGGATAAAGGGGGAGATAGATAAAATTATGAAAATCGATTTACCATTCACCTCAAGACAGTTTCTGTTTGATCCAACTCCTGAAGACATGTTTACTAGAGACCTAAAATAGCAGCTACATATACTCTTGTTAACTGCTAGGAAGATGGTGACACTGAAATGGATGAATCCACAGACGCCTACAGTGGCACAGTGGAAACAAAAGTTGAGGGAGGTGTATGAATGGAGGCTTTAACTGCTCAACTACAATTAAAAAATGAGATTTTTGTGAGGAGGTGGCTACTTATAACAAGATACTTGTCTAACTGAGGGGATCCCTGCAGTTTACTGTAATGTCCTGACTGTACATTTATTTATTTTTCTTTTATTGATATTACTAAAATGTCCTTGTGTTGTAATGCCATATATATCAAGTAATGTTGTCAAGGATTGTTTTGTCTATAATGTGTCCTTTTATGTTTAATAAAAATACAGTTAAAAAAAAAACAAAACACGTTTTTAATCTCAACTGAGGACGTTCTTTAAACTCAGTATTTATGTTTAGACATTTAAAGTCATATGAAACATTATTTTTCAGGGTGTGAAGCTTCAGTGTTGACATGCTGAAGTTAGAAAAACCTGCTAACTTCTACGAAAGGTCATTTCTCCCACCTCCAGGTCGTCCAGGAGCCCGGCGAGGTCCAGGCCTCTGTTGGCAGCATCCCAGTAATGGTATGGCCGGATGTCTTTGAAACCAGCGTCGGCGAACACAGCGTTGTGATTCTCTGGGAGGAGAGAGGAACAAAAACTAGATTTCAAAACCTCCAGTGGATAGTGTCACCAAGTTTTAGCTAAAAGACGTATTAGAGATGTTCCGATACCATTTTTTCCCTCTCGATACCAATTCCAATACTTGTGCTGTGCGTATTGGCCGATACCGAGTACCAACCTGATACCAGTGTGTTATAAAAAAGTATGATACTGTGATATGATTATTGTTGTGGTAAGGCCAGGTTCTGGTTAAACACTTCGTAAAATATGGATTAATGCAGGAAATTAAAGCCATTTATTTTCAAATATAACAACATAGCAGTATCCAGCGTGATATGTTGCCACACTGCCAACAGGATTGTGCTAGTTAGCTTAGCTCCAAAGCCTCGTTTCCACCAGGCAGTCTGGTACGGATCAGTACACTTTGGTACAGGTCAGATCGATAAAGTCTGATCCTGTGCGCGTTTCCACAGCCAACCGTACCCTGCTTGATGGGCCGGATGTCGAGAGCCGCGTCAGCTACGTAACGCGTGACGTCACTGCAGCGCTCTGAGCGCTACACAGTGTACCCTGCGAATAAATACAAGGAAAAAGAAATTTGTGGCATTGTAAACAAAGAGAGAGATGGAGGACATCCAGCAACTCTTCTACTTTGTGATCAGCTGTGGCTCTTTATTCCATAACGTAATGAAGCTTTGTTTCAGGAAAGGCTGTGTGCGGGGTTGTGTGTTGTTCTTTTTTTACCGCTGCCGCACGGGAAGTTACCGATCTTTAACCAATCAACTACCGCAGTGATTATAGCCCCACCCCTGGGGCCGGTTTGGAGCTGCTTGGCACCCCAACGGAAGGGTACTGAAAAGTGGAGCGGTACGGGTCGCTTATAAGGGGACCCGTCCTGCTTTTAGTCTATGGAAACGCCACAAAATGCCGTACCGAGACGAACCGACCCGATCCGCTTGGTGGAAATGGGGCTCAAGTCTCATGTCAACTGATGTGTCTGTTGAGTCTGTGTTGCAGCACAGCGCTACTGTTTTAAGAGTAAAGACTGTGCCTGAGTTTAATGTAGCTAAACTTCAGATTTCTAATTTAATAAATAACATGTTCATTCAGGAACACTCTCGTCATAGATTTGAAACATTTATTGCCAAATGGAATACAGTTATCATTGGCGTTACAGCTCTGGTTTCAGAGCACTCCCTGGGTTAGCCAAGCAGCCTGCTTGGGCTTTCCAGGGAGTGCAAAGCAGATCCCCCCTGGGGAACAAGACACATACTTTGTACATGAAAATGATACATTAATATCATACATGTATACAGACTTAACAGGAGGAGGTAACTTCGGTTTCAGCAGGGAAATGGAGCATAGGAGTAGCAGGACTAGTTGTGAACGGAGGGTGTTTAAATACACCGCCTTATTGTTACGATGAACTGTGATTGGTTGAGAGGGGTGGAGAGATGTGATTCGAACATCAGCCTGTCAGCTGGTAACATCTGGGCATATGACTTCCGTGTCCTGCATGAACTAACGCGAGCTTCATGTATCGGCATCGGTGACTCCAGTGGTTGCCGATACTGAAACCAGCATTTTCTGCAGTATCGGAGCAACTTCCGATACTGGTATTAGTATCTGAATAACTCTAAAACTTAGTCTGTGCACTGACCCCAGGTTGGCGCTGAGACGTAGACGGGTGTCGCAGTGTTGTTGACGCCGTTGTACCAACGCCGCAGGAACTCCGCCCCGATCCTCAACGCACCCGTTCCACCCAGAGCCTGAACCCCTCCAACCTGCGAGAGGAGACGAAGGGATGAGAAAACCTGGATGACGTGGCGCCCGGAGAAACCGAGTGTTTACAGTCAGACATGTTGGATGAGGGCGTCTCACCCTGTTCTCCTTGATGGCGGCGCTGTCGTCTCCCAAAGCGACCTTCGAGGAGGCGGAGCGAAACTCCGGCAGGCCGAGGATGGGCAGGTACTCGTGGTTGAGGCTGGTGTCGTCTACGATGAGCCGCTCCACCTTCTTCACCACCGGCAGCACCCAGGGCTGGCATTCATCGGTACGGTAAGCTGGAGGGGACACAAAGAAGAGAATTTTTTTCTCCACGAAAATCTTTATCAACATCCAACCAGGATTTTCTGGAAACTTTAAATCCTAACGTTCGTGCTCAGAAAGCTGTGATACTGGCTGATTTTATTGCTTTATTTTTGAAGCTTTAAGTGACAAAAGCAAAAACAAGGTAAAAAAAAAAAAAGCAGAACTATTCGATCAAATATAACGCAACACACTCTCTGAAGGTCACGCTTTAAAGACGGCCTGGGAGGAGTGTGTGTGTGTGTGTGTGTGTGAGTGTGTGTGTTTGACTCCTGAAGAACTCGTGTTGCCTCATCCTGTATGCAGGCCTGTCTCATATATCAGACCTTCACTCCAAGTGCAGGCGCTCGCTGAGGCTCACACTCAGAAGGTCAAACAAGGAGCCTGTTAGCTTCGGATCCATGGATTAAAATTCACATGTCTGTTAAAATAAATAATCTGCTGCTAGAGAGAATTTTGCAAACAGCAGGTAGAAGAGCTCGTCTTCACAATCACACATGGCATAGCTCCCCTTCTGCTTCCAGATTCTGTTAGAGATTAGAACAAATCCTTGTCACACAAGCAGGGTCAGAGAAGGGGACTGGATTGTTTCTGTTAGAAAAGGAGCTTTTAGTCCTTTAAATGAAATACATCATGTTTCTGAATTTTATGTCCTGCAGCTGTGTTTATCCATCTTTGACTGTTTCACCACACTGGTTTGGTGAGTGCCACACACAGACATTTGGAAGGGCAGGGGCAAAAAATAATAAAGGGTCCTATAGACTGCATTTTGGCTCCCAAGAAACCAGTTTATCATGTGTTAACCAGCCAAAAGTGCAGATTAATGTCGTTTGCCATCCAGGCTGGGACTTAGAGTGAATTCCAATTCCTGTCTTAACCCTCAATCTCAAAATGCGCACTCCCGCGAAGTGTAAGTGTTGTCCTGATTCTCAGAAAGTTAAGGTTGAGGGTTAAGTTTGAGGCTGTATCTCCCTCAATACTGAGATTCTCCGACACCACCCTTGGGACTAAGGGACATCCAGAATGCATTGCGTATTTTCAGTAAATAAACATGGCGTCCAAAGCGGCAGAGAAGGCGAGCTACAAATATAGTATTTTCTTTGTTAATGGAGATATAAATATTACGAAAACCAGTATATTATCTTAGTTTAGACCCATTTTATGGATTATTTACCTCGTTGTTACTTAACATTTATTTTTATTTTACCATCTTTTGTCAATAGCGTCCGGTGCGGACAAGCCATGTTGCTTTCGTTTAAGTTAGTAAACGTTACAAAATGGTCATTTTTCTCCGTGGTAATGTAATTGATTTATCAAGATAACACCTATATAACATGCTTGTGCCGATAATGGTATAAGATGACCGGGCTAATGTCATCTCCTGTAGCCGCAGAGTTATGTAACGATAGTTATAGCTGGTGTTTACCTTTCAATAAACTATGGTATGCTGTGACAGCTGAATATGTCCGTGGTTGTGTTATTTATACAGATATTTTTTGGATAACGCTAACCGAAGGAATAACTGACAGACAGTCCACAACAATTTCATTTGCATTTAAGGGGTGTCCCATTTCTAAGTCACAAGATAGACCTTAACACTTGGTTTTGAAGGCGACTAAGATTGAGGGTTAAGACAGGAATTGGAATTGGGCTTAATGGTGTTTTTGGCTCCTGAGAGGAAGCACCAATATCACTTACCAATACCTAACCTTAACCCTTTTATCAAATCGAGGACAAGTAAAAGCACTTGCGTTTGAGTACTCATGGATGCCAGGTACAGATCCGAATACTTAATAACATCACTGCAGTTTAAATGTGACTTTGAAAATATATTTTACTCTCCTGGACATTTTGCTGACATTCTCACAGTCCTCTACCTGGGCGCCAGCAACAAGCCAACTTGCATATCGTGGTATCTGATGTCGAAGTGTTCGGCATACTTTTACGAGTACAATACGAAAACTGGTATTGGCGCATCCCTTCTCCTGGGTCATTTTTTTGGCTCTTAACGCTTTGTGGCTCCTGGGAAGACCCACTGGAAAATGTTTTTACTCCCAAAAGAAGGGTACCTGAGCATGTTTTGGCTCCTTGATGGGCAGTTTATCATGTTTTAACCAGTCAAAGGTGCAAATTAGTGCAGTTTGCCAAACAAGAGGGCACTTTAACACACTTTTTTCAAAAATTTGGCCACGAGGGGGCAAGATCCCCCCTTTCCCCTCTGTGCACACGCGACTGTTTTGGCAGCAAGGACGTTAATAACAGATTAATCACACCACAGAAGTACTTTAATCAGCTTGTAGTGAGTAGCTTGGTAGCATTTTAAGTATTGATGTTGATAATTGATAAGTTTCTCTGAGTTTACTTCATGTTGGTCTAATAAAATATCTTATCTTTTAACTTTAGTTCTTTTAATGCTGCTTATCTGTCATTTTTTCTTGGCTTTGTAAAGGATTAGTCCAATCAAGAATTTTCTTAAGTCAACAGTTTTTTGGTCGAAACTTAAAAACATCACATGCAAACCAAAAATGTGTCAAGGATGACGCGGCATGCACATTACTGAGACACACCTCTTCCTACAGGTGTGTCATTTAATAGTGTTGTATAAAACAATACTGCTGCTACTCGTACTGCATGTTACGCAACTGAGTTCTGATGGCAATGAATTACTCAAGCACCAGGTTTTATAACTTGCTGCATAACAGGGGACCTTTGAAGAACAAAAGCGTCATCTTTAGAAGATTAAAACACTATTCTAAGCATCATCAGAAAGTGGGATTAGATGACTGAGTGGTAGTTTTGCAGCTTTGTCCACCAAAAGTGCACAAATAAAGTAAATAAGACAATATATGCATGCAGATGATTTAGTTTTAGATATACTTGCAGTTACTAGTCTGAATTTTTTGTGTATTAAGAGCACTCTAACATCTAAGGACTGTGCACTTTTTTTTACTTCTTTAAAAACTGAAAATTATTAGTTTCAGAATGTGAATGAGTTTTTATTTCATGCAGTGTGTTTTTGATACTAGCAGCATGAAAGTCTTTTACTTTGTGCACCACCTACGACATTTGAGGCTCTTATTTCTATTTAATTCAAAAGAAAGTCAATTTTCACACACTATTTGACACTATCGGCTCATTTAACCCTTTAATCCACAAAAAATAATATTGCTTTTTCATTTCATTCATGAAATATTTCTTGTATCATATTAGACACACTGGGCACTTTAGCCAACTATTTTATCTATTGTGTTTAAGTTTTTAAGTAAATATGCATTTATTTCATGCAGAAAACACTGATTTTTTTAAAAAAGTAACTATTACTGTGACCTCTTGAATATCGAGGAATGATTTTCCTGAAAATATGTGAGTGGATGATTTCATGAGAGCAGACATTTAGAAAATGGCCAAATTAAAACTTCAGCTGACTGTAGTGATATGGCAATCATCAAGGTGGTAGAATATGTTTTTTTTTAAATATATTTTACAGGTTTTTAAAGGAACTACTTATTATTTTGATCAGAATCAACTTTAATTGCCAGGTATGCTTGAACATGCAAGGAATTTGCTTTGGGCATAAAAAGGGAAAATAATAATAATTTGAAAATTTGCAAAAAGACAAAGGAATAGCAGATAGACACGATGAATATTTACGGGCTAAAAAAATATGATAACAGTGCAGTGGTGAGTAGTGCAAGGAGGCAGATATTAATGAGGTAGTTTAACAAAAGTTACATACTTGGTTAAATAAAAAATAAAAAATAATAGAAGATTTTGAGGAGATAGAGGTCTTTGAACTCATGTATCAAATATGACACGTTTGGCTATAAAGGGCAAAAGTCATTAACCCTCCTCCTGTGTTAGTGGGTCGGTTTCTAACTGCGTCTTAAATAAGCTTTAAAATACACTAAAAACAAAACATATGATCAAGTTTTTTTTGTTATCTCTTGGTTTCCTTGTAAGGCTTCCTTATCCATGAAAATATTGGGTTTCATATTTTTGGTGTGGGTCTCAGGGCCCAATGTTTAGCAGTATACCTCTTAATTTCAATAAAAAGCAGAAAAAATAACTTAAAGAGAATCCTATAAATAAACCAAAGGTTTTTGTGTTACCTGACTATTATTGAGGGGTATAGAACACATCTCTGAAATAAATTTTCTCTGTTTATTTTTTCATTTTAAAATTAGCAACTATAGTAACATCTATGGTGTTAGGGTCAGTTTTGACCCATGCATATATTTTTCAAAAAAATGCAAAAATATATATTTTGCCAGCAATAAAACTTTAATATAAACACATAGAAACACAGAGCAGGTCATAAAAAGATTTCAATTTTGGCTCTAAATATTGGTTTATAATCTTATTTTTATAACCGGGTCAAAGCCGACCCTAACACAACAAGTGACACAATTTCAACCAGGGCATTTTATAATGTTGAGATTTCTTTTTTTTTTTTAATAATTCTGTTGGAATCAACGTTCCTGACAAAGTCAAGAAGCCTTGATGCAGTAAACTATTACAATTATTACTACTATTATACTATTATTATTACTATTACTACCCTAGAAATCACTCTTAAAAGGGTTTTTAATGTGTTTTTTAATTGTTTTTGATTGTAGCACTTTGAGATTGTCAAAATGTAAAGTGCAATACAAATAAAATGTGTTATTATTATTATAAACAAATTTTAAGTCATTCTTTTATGCATTTAAAAACTAAAACAGGTCGGTGGCGACCCTGACACAAGAGGAAGGTTAAACCAATTAACTGTAATCATAATATCCCTAAAATGCATCATAACATTTTTTTAATAAGGGTTAATATGGTGAGAATGGTGCGTTCAAGGACACAGTGGGAAACAGGAGACGCCTGCGGTGAGTTTCACATCAAGCCAAACAGGCTTTGGTTAAAAAAAGAAGTCATAAGATGGAGTCCTTCCTCCCTTTAGGGCTCGTTTCTTGCAGTTTTTGCAGATAAAGAAGTTTAAGAGTTTGTTGACAGGAGGAAGTGAAGCGAACTGTCAAAATGAATGAAGCTCATATGTGTGTTAGCTTCACTGCTAACTCCCAGCGAAGGTCAAATCAAAGGGCTGTGAATGTGTGATAAAGTGGAGGAGTTAACACCGCACAGAGGGATAATTTAGCAGCTGGATAAAGACAGAAACCTCATCAGGAGGAGGAGAAAGCTGAGCTGAAACGCTGTCACTCAGAGAAGTTAGCGTGTAGCTTTAGCACCGCTTACCTCCGACTCCCAGATTCACCTTGTGCGCGTGGCTGTCCTCCCTGAAATCAGCCGTTAGTTTGAAAACAGCGACCGGAGGAGCCTGGGGGACGTCGCTGAAGATGGACATGGCTCTGACAAACCCGAAGAGGAGGAGGTGGAGGTGGAGGTGGAGAAACCAAGCGCTACCTGCGGAGGCTGAGAGGAAGAGACGGGCCCGGTTCACCTTCACCCTGCTGCACCAGGACGGACACGGAGAGGCGTCAGGCCAGCAGCCAATCAGAGAGCACGCACACTGACGCACATGCTCTCACAGCCAATGAGAGTGAAGTGATGGGAAACACAAGTGTATTGATAGTTTTGTGTTTTAACGCACATTTTGAGAACTTCAAATTAAAACTTTGGAACATTTGTTTCTTGAGCATGAATACGTGAGATCTTTTTAAAACTTGGTATCTGCAATAATTCATCTGCAATTTCTGTTTCACTACACTTAAAGTGTCAATATCTGTTTATTTGTTTACCTGCATTCAATGTGTAACATACGAAAGAGGATTAGGGCCACTGAGAAAAAAAAAAATCCCCCCCAAAAAAAAGTCAGAATTCTGAGAAAAAACTCAGAATTCTGACTTTAATCTCAGAATTCTGAGAAAAAAGTCAGAATTCTACGAAAGAGGATTAGGGCCACTGAGAAAAAAAAAAATCCCCCCCAAAAAAAAGTCAGAATTCTGAGAAAAAAGTCAGAATTCTGACTTTTTTCTCAGAATTCTGANCACTGATTTTACCTGAGGGAGAGTTTCTGAGGCCTTTAACGGAAATGTAAATATGAAAGCAACATTTTGATAAAGGTCAGTTAATATTGAGAGTTAGACAAACACCCACATGTGTTTTCTTCTTCTCCTCTTCCTCTCTCTAACTCCTGTGTTTGATCTGAAGTGTTTGATGAATCAGCTTCACTTCTTCCAGGCCTCCTGAAGCCAAACACACTCACACACACACACACACACACACACACACACACACACACACACACACACACACACACACACACACACACCTGACCATCATTTCTCAAAAAGAATCAAACCCAACACTCTGAAACACTCAGGTTTTTACCCAGAATGACTTCAAAGAGTTCCACGTGGACGGCAAACACAAACTCTCACTCTGTCATTGCCAGAGAAGATGAGGCCTCCTCCTTCTCCTCCCCTTTTTTCCTTTCCCTCTCNTGTGTTTTCTTCTTCTCCTCTTCCTCTCTCTAACTCCTGTGTTTGATCTGAAGTGTTTGATGAATCAGCTTCACTTCTTCCAGGCCTCCTGAAGCCAAACACACTCACACACACACACACACACACACACACACACACACACACACACACACACACACACACACACCTGACCATCATTTCTCAAAAAGAATCAAACCCAACACTCTGAAACACTCAGGTTTTTACCCAGAATGACTTCAAAGAGTTCCACGTGGACGGCAAACACAAACTCTCACTCTGTCATTGCCAGAGAAGATGAGGCCTTCTCTCTCTCCCTCCTCTTTTTTCCTTTCCCTCTCCAGAAACACTCGGCTGAACCGTCAACAGTGTTGGATTTCAAAGGAGCGCGGGGCTAATGCTCCTGGATGAGGCTGATTGAGTCAATTTGTCGACATGATGGACGTTTTGTGGCCTCGACTCCTGCTCTGCTGCTGCTGCAGGGCTGACAGGTAAACTCAGGTATTTCTTCAGACAGAAGAGGAGAGAGAGAAGAGAGAGAGAAGAAAGAGAGAGAGAGGAAAGAGAGAGAGATGACCTGGTTCTGCACCAAATTTTAATCCACTAAATCTGAATCAGAATGAGTCAGTTAATCCACTCTTGATCCAGCAGGTCTGTGCAGCTCACAACTGTTTTCTTCACTGTTCTTCTGTTTGACTTAGTCCTTTAGAGCAGGGGTTCCCAAAGTGGGGGTCGCGAGATGATTTCAGTTTAGAGGGAATATCCACAGCTATCCCAGACCACATCTAAGGTACTAACGCCGTTTGACTCAACATACCTGTGTGAAAAAACTTTCTTGGCCCTGACATTTATTAAAAATAAATATATATCTTGTATGAACGTGGAGGATGATCTCCGAGTGTCCGTCTCCAAAATTAAACCCAGAATGAACTTGCTGTGCTCCATAGTGCCCATCCATTTCATTAGGTGAGATAAACACTGAAACATATATCCCAAAAGTTAACTTGCACTGCAACAATGTTCACGTTTACTCAGAGCTACAGTTTATGATTATTACTTGAACTGAATTATTCTTGTTCTAATGTGGAATTAAAAGTATTGAACCAAAATTGAGTTTGCACACGACTGCAACAATGTTCGTTCACAAATTACAGAGAAATAACTTTGACATATTCTGCTTTTATTTCACATTAAACTGTTACAGGTAAAATCATAACATGTTTTTCAGGCTGTTGTTCTTTTTTGTGTTGTCATAATGCCCATGTTTGGATACGCTTATTCGTGCATGTGCCCTAGGCGCATGTTTTCTTATGCTTCCGTCACCTCTGGGGATAGTGGGGGTCACTGGTCTCTGCCACCTTTGTTTTGAGGGTCACGGGCTGAAAAGTTTGGGAACCCCTGCTTTAGAGCCCAGCGTGGTTTGCATATAAAATTTTGATCAGCTATGATTTGATTTTAAGTCAGATAAGACAGATTGATCCTTCTTTTTACATATGAAACCCGGGGACATCACACATTCATGATGTCACAAAGCACTTTTTTGTGCAGTAACAGATTTGTAAAACATAACAAACATTATAAAAGTCTTGATAAACGACACCACGCGTATTTGTGATACTTCCTAACCTAACCCTTCTACTGTCTTCAGATTTACTCTGCACAGTCTGTTCTGACTGTTTATAAAGTACAAGGTGAAAAATTATGAAGTTTCCAACATGTTCACATACATTTAGTAATTACTTCTGTCATATATGCTAATATAGATATTGTCTTACAATGCAGTGCTGCCAATTTGAAAGATCGATAATGACTAATTTGTTCAGGATTAATGTTCCTTTCCTGAAGAAGGAAACTTCTTCTCTATTCTGAGTTTGAGCTTTCGAAGGCTCGTCTGTTCAAATTTGATGAATAAAACAACCACAAGACGACAGGAAAACATCCAGAGCATCATGTGAAACTACACCTGTTGCTCTATACATTTTTGAAGCATGTTTTAAAATCTAATCCAGCTGATACAGAGGCTGAAACCTAAAAGGCCAAAGAGGAAGAAAAGAAATAAGAGAGAAACCACAGATCGTCTGATTTCCTCCAGCTGGAAAAACACACACGTTAGAGCGGCTGCTTGTTCTCAGTCAACACCCGTTATCCTGCACCAAGGCCTCTGAACACCAGGATGTGTGTGTGTGTGTGTGTGTGTGTGTGTGTGTGTGTGTGTGAAGGGCACTCAGGGGGCAAAGCACCTGCATTTACACACACAAATCTTCATCCTCTTTTAGCTTCAAATGTTTTCATTCCTCCTCAAGGTTCTTCTGTAAAACCTCTCAGGAAAGAGGAAACGTGTGTGTGTGTGTGTGTGTGTGAAGTGAGGAACATTAAAGTGTGTGTTTCATGTGTGTGTTCAGCTACGAGCCCGTGGAGACCGTTTACAGCCTATAGGGGAGGTCTGAGCGCTGGGGAGCCGCTGGTGAGGTGGGGGGTCAGAGGGATTCATTGTCAGGTCAGTAATTATCAGATTTGCTGAGGCCCCAGCAGGAGCAGGACACACACACACACCGAACACACACACACACACACACACACACACACACACACACACACACACCTTCAGCAGCCCTGGGGCCGGCGCAGGCGAAGCTGAGGGAGCAGAGCCGTCAGTGGGACGAGCTGACAGGTCGACCCCCCGGGGGAGATGATAACCAGGGCCGCTGTGACAGCTGCTGAACGGGAGAGTCTGCACACACACACACACACACACACACACTCCAGGAAACACACAGGAACCTGTGTTAACAGTAGAATAAACTTAAAGACTGACACAGAAATGAAGAGTCAGAATAATTCAGGTGGATTTTTCCAGCTGCAGCTTTTTTAAATGGGTGTGTATGTGGTTTCTAGTGTCTCTGCAGTCAGCCCCTAGTGGACATTTGAGGAACTGCAGTTTCAAACACTCGCACAGAGACTTTATGTTATTTTAGACTGGCATGGTGTTGATGGGTGCGTGAATATTTTTGTTTTTTTCACCTCAAACTGCCAGTTTCCCTCAGTTTTTATCTTGGAAGTCCTTTAAGTTGGACCTGAATCCTCTGTCTCTGTGTGAAGTCAGGGAATCAAAATCCTGCAGGCCTGACGTGTGAACTACAACATTTTAAGTCCCTCAGCGTTTCCATGTAGACACAGATTTTTTTTCATTGCATTTTCCTGCGTTTTAAGGTGAATCACTGTTGCCTAATTTTTCTTCTTGTGTTTCCCTTTGCTCTTGTTCCTTGTGTTTTACCTCCTGGTTGAGTTTTGAGTCTTTGTCGGTTCATTGTCGTATGATGTATCTTCAGTTTTTAGTGTTCCTGTGACTACCTTGTTTTTTTGGGTTTGGGATTTTTCTCAAGGTTTGGGTTTATGAGTTTTTGGATTTCTTTTTGTGTGTCTGGACTTTTGAGTTTCTGTTTAAAAGGAACTCCGACTGTAAGGACTAACAGACATGAATATGCTTAAATGTTTGTCTCAAACTAGAATTTGTTGTTAAAAGACATAACCAATTGGTTTTTCTTTACAAAAAAATACAGTTTAAAACACAGTTTCTATCCTTCGGGCGCAGCCATTGTTTTACTGCCGCAATGCATTCTGGGTCGATGACGTAGATTGGTTGCTTGGTGCCGAGCGTCTGGATTTGGCCGTTTCCTCACTACTAGTTGCCGTAAGTCACGAGGTTTGAGGAGGGAAAAAAACATAATAATGCCACATGTGGCTGCTTTTGTGTGCACTTTTCAGTCCAAAGGAAACAAGGAGACTGATGTTAGTCTGCACAGCTTCCCAAAAGACAAGAACAGAAGGAAGTTGTGGGAAATCTCTTGTGGGCGTAAACAACTTCCCATGGAGCCACGGCTATGTTCTGGCCACTTCTCCCCAGAAGCATTTGCTGCATTTAGCCGGCCCATGCTGATGAAAGAGCTGACAGGTGTGGGTCATTATAAACGGAGACTAAAGCCAAATGCTGTGCCGACTATTTTCCAACACAAACCCACAAAACTTCCTCTGGAAACCACTGAAGTCCGCTCCAGGACTTATATGATCCTGTATGAGATCCAGCCCGGTGCAACCATATGACGTCACTACCCAGACGTTATTGCGGCGTAANTTCAGTCCAAAGGAAACAAGGAGACTGATGTTAGTCTGCACAGCTTCCCAAAAGACAAGAACAGAAGGAAGTTGTGGGAAATCTCTTGTGGGCGTAAACAACTTCCCATGGAGCCACGGCTATGTTCTGGCCACTTCTCCCCAGAAGCATTTGCTGCATTTAGCCGGCCCATGCTGATGAAAGAGCTGACAGGTGTGGGTCATTATAAACGGAGACTAAAGCCAAATGCTGTGGGCTGATAAAAGGTTGTGTTTGGGTGTTTTGAAGGAGACCTTTGGTGACTTCAGGCGAGGTCCTGAATATACTAGGACTATGAGATCCAGCCCGGTGCAACCATATGACGTCACTACCCAGACGTTATTGCGGCGTAAACAACAATGGCGGCCTACAGGTGAAAATATTTTTTCAAATTTGATACAAACTAAGATATTTCGAGAGATTTTATTATCGTTCTTATGTAGCTGGTAAAAACACTGATCATTTAGGAAAATGACGTTCTGGCAGCCAGGGTAACTTTTAATGAAGGCTTTAGTTTGAAATCTGCTCCACTCGTGTTTTCTCGCTTCACCTGACACTTTCACTAATATTCAATATAATTTACTTGTCATTGTCCTTCAGGATGTTCGTTTTGAGGCATTTGTTTTCAAAATTTTGCATTTTCTTCCTGATTCAGCTCTTGTTTATAGATCTTGTGTCAGCGTAAATACCCTTGCTGATAGTTTCACTAGTTTTGGGAGGTTTTTTTTTGCAAATTTAGTATTTTATCTTGAGTTAAACCTCCCTTTTTTGTACTGTAAAACCCCTGTGACGTTCATGAGGCAGCTTCGTAGCATGTGTGGAGGTTGCACTTGATTTCATGAACCTTTTATAAAATAATTTTGTTACTGTAGAGTCTTTCTTTAAGTCAGTTTTCGTCCGAGGTTGGGGGTTCGTTTCCTTCTCTCTGCACGATGGAAGTTGTCTCAGTTGCTCTCTGATATTCTGCGTCCTCTTCTCTTCGCTGTTACACTCAGCGCTCTGCAGTTTGTCGACCTGCTGAATGTCTCATTTCCTCCTCTGTCAAACGTGTGCGTACAACAACTTGTCAGCGCGGTAATTTACACCTCTGAGCTCAGACTGGAGCGTGCAGAGTGTGTGTGTGAATGTGTGTGTGTGTGTTTTGTCTGTGCTGGGTCTCGGTGATCTCTAACAGAAAGTGATCCGTGACGCTGCGAATACATCAACAAACAGGAGTCTGTGAGGAAGAGGAGGAGGAGGAGGAAGGTGAGGTCAGAGGTCAGAGTGGGCGGAGACTGTTGACTGACGGCGTTTAGCGGCGGCGTGTCTGCTGTTTGTTTGACCAGAGGCTGCTCCTGTCATCAGAGGAGGAGGAGGAGGAGCGCTGAAGACGAGCAGAGATGGGTCATTTAAGAGGAGGAGGAAGAGCTGGGTATTTGAAGGTTGCTAGTTTGAATCTGCTGACAGCCAATGACAGCTTAATGAGGGGAAATATGCGTCCATAGTTTAACAAAGGCCGAAGGAGAACATGAAATATTTCAATTATCATCATCTGTGTTAAATACTTGGCTCTAATTGGTCAAAACCTCAGGAACTGTTTTAAAGAAAAAAAGTCAGTGTTAAAAGTGCAGTTCCTCCGGTGTCCACTAGAGGCTGGCAGCAGAAGAATGAGAAACCACATTCACACCCATTCAAAAAGCTGATCTTTACTCCAAAAATAAACATATTTACTGCCTGGTTTTGCTTACAGTCTGTATTTTAAATGCTCATTTCTTGGAATGAGAGTTCTAGAGTTGTTAAACTCTTGAGTTTTGCCCGCCTGACTGACTGACTGACTGACAGGTGAGCAGCCTGTAGCTGTCTGTAGAGATGCTAAAAGTCTGTCTCTCTGCTTTATCCCAACTGAAGAAAGTTAGCATTTCCAGTGTCCCCCTGGTGGTGACGTACTTCAAAACTCTGTATCAGAAACAACCAAGTGACATCACGGAGGGTATGTCCGTATATGGTACAGTCTTTGGTCGTGGGTCTGTATCGACTTTTTCATATGCAGAAGCATGTGCTCATAGCCTGACAAGCCTATTTGTTGAAAAGAACATGCTTAGGAGCCAAAACACACTCTTAAGTGCCCCATTGGAAGCCAAATGCCTGCCAAAGTGTCCTTTTGAGAGCCTAAAAATATGCTTAGGAACGTTTCTGGAGCCAAAATCCACTCTAAAGTGCCTTTTTTCAGAGGCAGAGCACCTGCTTAAGCGCCTCTTGGGAGGCTAATGCATAAAGTTTTTCGTATGATAATTGAAGAGATGTAGTGTGAGTCGACACATTGACCTGAATGAATCCTATTTGATTTTTTGCTGTGACGCAGCGGAGCCGGAACGCAGACGGCTACTGTATTTTTTAGCCGTAAACTCCAGATGGTGAGCTCACCTCTTCTTCAGCCTCTAAACCGTTGTCGTGCAAAGCATCTACAGGCCTGACTTGCATACTACAGCGTTTGCAGTCCCTTTGCATTTCTGTCTAAACAGATTTTCCCAGTGCATTTTTTGTGTTTTAGGGTGAAACGCTGTGAAACGTTGTTGTTTAAACGAGGCCTGAGCTGCATGTGTCTGCAACTGTTTGTGTGTGTGTTTATGCTGGAATCCCACTTTCCCGTGTATCTTTATTTGCGTGTTACCATCCGCAAACATTTTAGAGGAAAGCATTTTTCTGCAGAGTCCATTTCCAAATCGGTGTATTTACAGCGTTGGCGTGTGATGGAGGAGCCGCGTCGTCTTTCCCAATAACAGAGCGTCAGTTTGACGAGGACGCCACAGGCAGAGAGAGCAGCAGCCTGAGTTCATCCCTCTGAAACGCTGTTTACTCCCTGCAAGGTCACAGCCACACACACACACACACACACACACACTCCGCAGGAACTTTAGATTCTCCAAATGCAGAAAAATGAGCATCAAACCAAATAAATCAGTCAAGTGAAGAAGCCTCAAAAGTCTGTGTACGTTCAGGATAAATCATCGTTGGAAGTCTCAGCTCATTATTCAGTGTTCTTCAGCGCTTACAGCAAGGATTCATGGGAGATTTGAAGAGTTTAATCAATCAAACACAACATGCAGTCCATAGACACACACGTACACAAGGAGACGACTTCCTCTCTCATGAGTTATAGCCGCTTCACAATAGCTCCAATAATAGTTTCCCATCTCTGCTCGCAGCGACGGCCGCGACCCCTCCCTGACCTTTCGTTTCAGGACGACAAATCGCTTCATAGAGACGAGGAGATAAACAGAGAGAGCATCGAGAGGTTTGTCCAGTAGAGGCGCTGTGGGACGACACGACAGTCTCTGAAAGTGAAGTCAAAACATGCAATACTCACAGTTTAAAGGGGGCGTTAGGATTTAAAGGGACAGTGTGGACTTTCTAAGTGATCTAGAAAAAGTCTCATATCTAGATGCCTGTCCGCAACTGAAAATGAGATTGTCAGAGCCAAAACAAACGTATTTCTAAATGATAACTCTCAGGTTCTCGACTAGATCAGTCTGATTTACATCAAGTCAAAGTTTCTATGACAACAGCACGCCGGCGTACGATGTTTAGCAGGGATCTGTGTAAATCTTTGCTCTAAAACAATTTGTTTTATTCACTCAATAGTAAAAGTGGAAACAGGAGCTCGACTGTCTGACAGAAAATGGACAGAGGAACAGAACAAAGATGAACAGGAGAGAGATTGAGCATGGGCTAAAGGCTAAAACAAGAAATAAGGTCTATAACATGAGCTAAAGGCTGAAACTTGAGCCAAGGGCTGAAACACAAGATAAAGACTAAAACAGGAGATAAGGTCTAAAACATGAGTTAAAGGCTAAAACTGGGGCTAAAGACTTAGACACGGGTCGACTTAAATAAAAAGAAATAAAGAGCCAGGTTACGTTTGCTCTGCTTGGTGAGGTTGGAGTTGGTAGATGAGACCTGGTAGGACATAACCAGGATTCACTAACGTTACAGACACGTCTCAGAGCACTGAGCTGTGAGGAGCTAAATATAGCTGGCTACTAAACTACGCTTAAAACGTACAAAATTTGTTTATTGCCACATTTCAAACAAGCGTGCTATGTAGATGAATAGTTGGAAATTGGAAAATCACGACTTCCAAGTCGTCTGGAACACATTATTACACACGTCTTAGGCCTCATTCACACGAAGTCAAAACACTTAACAGTTTCCAAAACGATCGTCATAAAGATGAAGGAGTCTCAGAAAATATGTGCGTCTATATGAATGCACTCGATACGCATGAAGACGCTGTAAAACACCTGCCAGATCTCTAGGGGCGCTGTAACGATATGAGGGAAACAAGCGGAAACAGAAGAACAAACAGTGGGCATGAAGACTTTTGGCAAAAGTTGTGCTGTACTGTGTCCTCTATGATTGTTTGTTCAACTCTGTGGTGGTTGAGAAGAAGTGGTTTTGCTGCTAAAGGGATAGCAGGGTCACCAGCTTCATCAACACACACGCTACATAGTACGCCGCCATTGTTGTTGTTGTTGTTGCCATAGTGACGCTTGTGGCGCATGCGTATTAATGACGATGTGAAAATATGACGTCAGCGTATCTGAAAAGTTGTGGAGAGCCAGTTTACACAGAGCCGCATATACGGCGTTTCTAAATCTTCCCACTTTGGAACCTGGTTTCAGAAATGATCGTTTACAGACCCACAAAACGCCGTCTTCGTATGGACGATACGCAGATTCGGCAAAAACCTTATGCGTTTTTACCTCGTTTTGTCTTCGTGTGGATGGGGCCTGAGTTTGTCACGACACTGAGGAGCAAGGGCTTGTGGGAAGCAAAGTCTTAATCACTAGCTTTTCTAGAAAGTCCTTACAGTGACCCTGTAAACTGGAGACCTTCAGCCGAATATGTGAGCGGTTAAAACGTTTACAACAGTTGAGAAAGTCCTTTGGAAGCCTCCTGGTTTAGCTTTGATTCAAATTTCCTCATGACACCAGTTTTTAACAATAATCTAAAGTGGTTTGAGAAGGAGTCTCCAGTTAACAGGGTCACTTTCCAAACTGGACACCAGTCAATCTGCCGTGGCTTTTGAAATCCGCTTTCTAACAAAAGTAGCACAAGATCTGGTCGATGTTTGCCTGTCTGTCTCCTTCTATGGTGTCATTTATGTTGTGAGGCTTTTGTCTCTTTCTTGCTGCCCTCTACTGGTCTAGTGGTGAACTGCAGCTACGTTTTTTTTCTCTTGACGTCACTGGATTGATTTGCTTCACAGGCCTTGATGGAAACAGACATTAATCAGACCCTAGATCTTAAAGTTCCTGTTTCTTCTTCTTGTTTTCTGATCTGAACCTTTTCCTCCATCAGCTCTTCTTCTGTTTAATGAATCATTTCCTTCTCTCCGTCGACACACCAAACTGTCAGGACGCTTCCTGACCCCCCGGACCGAGCTCGGCACCTGGGAGCTCAGCTGTCGCAGGATGTGGGAAACCGCAGGACTCCCTTAGGACACACACACACATACACACACACACACACACACACACACACACACAGTCAGCAGGTGTGTGAATGTCAGGAGGGCTGCGGAGTGTTTATTCTACAGGAAATGTAATTTCTCCCCTTACATGGAGTCTCACCGGCTGCCAAGAGAATCTTCTGCTCCCAGATTAGGAGCTGAAAAATGAGCGACGCACGGAAACAAAACGGTGAAATATTTCAGGCATCAAGTATCAGAAAACATCGGCTCATTCTGATTCTTTCCTCACATGGTCAACAAAGCTGGAAACGCCACAGACCGATGATGTTAACCCTTTAAGCGCCAAAGTTGCAGGATTCTGACAAGCAGCATTGTTGAATTTAACAAGTCATAGCTGCAAATTTGTTGCCTCATGTAGTTAGTGCTTTACACCAGGAGATGGCAGATATCTGTAACTTCAATCTGAGCAACATTCATGGGCGTGTCTCTATTCAAATTTTTGGACTGAATAGCATTTCAGACTCTAGGGGTTAGTGATCTTACCGGAAACACCGCACCGTCTCCATACTTGCTCTTGCTTCGAAAAGAGCAGCTTTTTTGTTCCTGCCTTTTGACATTTTATTTTTTTGTATTTAGAAACAGAAAATAAAAATCAACCTGTTTTTAAAGATGTATTGTGTCCCTATTACAGAAAAATGCCTTTAATTTGAATTTCCATTTATGAAGTATGACTTGAAAATCAATCAACCGCTCATTTTTTGTTTTTAAACATCATATTTTTAAATAAAAATAATTTAAACACAATGAGTGAATTTGCTGTCACCACAAACTTTGGCTCATACTGATGATTATTCACGTTTATAGTTTGCCTGTAACTTTAACCATTTTCAAGCTATAGCCTTTGAAATAGTGTCATCAAAACTGTGGCGCCTAAAGGGTTAATAACATGGAAAATCTCTTCCAGCAAGAACTAAACCTGTCCCACGAGCGTCCTCAGGTATAAAATCTGATTCAGTTCCCCAGAGGATGTTTTGTGAACAGTCAAGTCAACAGAGAGTTTGAGTCAAGTTTTCATGTTTGCAGATGAAAGAAACTTTAATCCTGGATTCAGCGTTTCTGTCAGCTGAGATCCTGAAGAAGAATCTGGAATAATCCTTTCACTCTTGATGGCGTGATTTGCAGAAAGCAGCGAGAGCGTTTCACTGGAGGATTTTTTTTGAGGACGCAAAGATTAAACGATGTGATGATGTGGTTTTGCTGCGGGGCCGAGTCGTTTGTTGGACTTTGTTTGATCAGTTTGTTGGTGAAGTGATGAAACGTCTTTTAAACTCTTCAGCTGACTGAGGACGTAATCGACATTTAGCAAAAACTTTGAAAGGAAGATCAACTGCACAGTGAGTAAGTTTAGATCCTGGTTCCTCCATGTTTGAGGCCCCTGGTTCCTGGGGAAAGTTCTTGCTTTGGTGACCAAGAGATCACTTGCTACCAAGACAAAATGTCACTGTCCAGGGCTGGTGTGGGACAAAAAAAAACAGCCCTGGCATTTTGGACTACACTGGCCCACCATGCCCCTCCCCCCAAACTCTGGTAAGTCTGGTAAGGACGTTAACAGCTAATTTCATCTGTGTTTACATTATAAACTCAGCCATGGAACTTAAGCCAAAATTATTTAATTGATGTTTTATGATTTTATCAGTATCACCACACTGCAAAAACTGAAATCTAAGCAAGTCATTTTGTCTTCTTTTTAGTCAAATTTGTCTTACTATTCTTGATTTGAGCCACATTTACAAGACAAGGTCATAAAAATGTCTCATTTCAAGTTTTCTAAAGACAAAAATGAGGCATCAATTGCTTGTAACAAGTAAAAAAAAACAATCTGCCAATGGGATAAGATAAAAGATTCTTGTTTTAAGACATCTTTCTAATTTCAAGAAACTTCCCGGGCGAATTCATCTTATCCCATTGGCAGACTTTTTTGACTTGTTACAAGCAATTTACACCTCATTTTTGTCTTACAAAACTTGAAATGAGACATTTTTATGACCTGGTCTGGTGAATGTGGCTCAAATTAAGAACAATAAGACAATTTTTACTACAAATAAGACATAATGACTTGCTTAGATTTCAGTTTTTGCAGTGCATGAAAGTGTCGAGTCGGTCGGCCCAAATCACACGTCGGCCCATCAGGCATTGCTCAGTTTGCCAGATGGCCAGTCCACCCCTGTCACTGTCCAAAGCAATGGAAAGGAAATTTGACAGCGAATGTAGGATGTACAAAGAAAAGCCAACCAAGTGGTGGGTGACTCTAATGGCGCTTTTCCACTATACAATTCCAGCTCTACTCTACTCGTCTCTACTCGGTTTGGTTATCTTTTCCTCTAGCCCGACTACAGACTCACGGTGGGCGTGGATCTTATAACACAGCTGCACTAAAGTGCTGCGCTAAAGTGCGTGCATGTTCATCCATAACGCCACACAAACATAATTTTGTACTAACATATGTGCCACCGTGGTCTTTAAAGGAAAAAACAAAGCTTTATAAAGATTTCATTAAAGTAATACAGTGGCTCAATGTCGGGCGTCATGACAACGGAGGTAAACAACAGCCTGGTGCTGCTGCACGCGGAGGAAAACGAAGGAGCTGCTTCCACTGTAGTTGAGAAGGGACCTAGGTCACTCTAGTGAAATTAAAAACTAAAAACCCGGACCATATCGTCTCTAAAAAACAACTAGTTAGTAAGAACTTTGAACTGGTTTTCCTTTTTGGTTCCCTGTGGATTAATGGACTGATTGGTGCTTAAAGACTCTCGTGGCAGACAGATCGCTCCTGCAGCGACCAACTTTGATTGAATTTAAAAGACTCTTTAAAGCCAACTATCTTTGCTGTTAACTTCTTTTTGGTTTAAATTCCTGAAAATTGAAGAAATCCTTAGTACTTCCTCGTAAAATCCCGACATAAAACAGAAGTAAGTCAGACCAAGACACGGCAGTCCAAATTTACAGTAATTTTTGGGCAGCGACTGAATAAGGAATGCCTCTTGTAAGTGATTTGTTCAGAGTCAGAAGCTGCAGAGACGACATTCTCTGACCAATGAGTGACCAGCAGACCGTCGACGTCACCTTTTAGTATCAGCTTTACTCTCTTAGAACCAGGGTAGAGTAGGTACTAAAAACTGGCGTCTGACGCGTAGTACCGCGCTAATGGAAACGCAACACAAACCGGGTAGAGGAGAGTAGAGTAGGGCCAAGACGGGTCAGTGGAAAAGGGCCATAAGGTTGACACACAGCTCACTGTAGGGTTAAAACACTCCCCCAGGAGGAGCTTAAAAATGTGCCTGTAAAGAGGACAGGGGTTGTTGAGGTCTCGCCTCACACTCCGGCCCCAGAGAAGCAGATGTTGGTTTACTTACGACTTCTTACTCAAACATGACCTCAAAATCTTGATGCCCTGAGCTGACGCTGCTGCTCTCCTAGGAAATCTTTTTGGACGACGACGAAGACACAGACAATGTTTGTGCTACACTTGTTGCACTTCCACTTACACCGCCGAGTCACAGGACTTGCGAGACAGTACAAATTACATCCTTTTGTTTGCAGTCGCAGTCTATAAAAGCCGGCGCGTAGCTGCTCACTGCTGAGAGACTGTCTTGCTTTGCACTGGGGCCCGGCTGCATACCGTCACGTCACGGCGTCAGGACAAGGCCGACACTTCCTGACATTCCTGTCGCCGCTCAGAGGCAGCGAGAGGGAACGATGTCATGTTTCCAACTCTCTCTCTCTCACACACACACACACACACACACTCCAGCAATGCAGAGATGCTCACGTCATGTAGAGGCCTGTCCTTGCTCCTGTGTTATGTGTGTGTGTGTGTGTGTGTGTGTGTGTGTGTGTGTTCTTCTATCAGAGGCCTATTTTAAGGTGCAGACAAAGCGCTGAAGGCGGAGTCTACATTAAGCCCCGCCCACTGCTCACTAACAAACATGTCAATCAAACCATCAGCTCTGTAAGAATATGGCTCCTGTCAAGAGACAAAAAACACTCCTCTCTGAGTGTGTGTGTGTGTGTGTGTGTGTGTGTGTGTCACCTTACCTCTGCTATGATTAGACCTGCAGAATCATTCCACAGATACAGAATCTCTTTAATCCAGGGCAGGGCGTTGGGTTCACACACAAGCTGCTGGATGATGAAGACACATTTATAAAGAAGGGGTGGTGTGTTTTATTTGTCAGTCTTTATTTTGTCCCTCTGATGCCCCCGTACTAGCTTTACATGATTTAAAGGTCAATCAATCCCTTTTTTCTCTCACTGGTGTTCCAGAAAACCAGCTTCTGTCCCTTTAAGACCCCCTGTTCAGAAAACCCCCTTATCTCTGATTGGCCAGAGATCCTTATATGATGACCTCATCATTTCAGCAAGTCTGGTGAAGATTTTGTGGTTTTTAAAAGCCATGGGAAGGGACGGAGCAGTTGAAATCACTGCCTGGCCAAAAAAAAAAAAAAGGTCGCCTTTAACTTTGTTAAAGCCACATTCACTGTGGCATTGTTTCCATAAGCTTCTGCAATGTCACAGATTTATTTCCATCCAGTGTGTCATTAATTTTTCACCAAGATCTTGCATTGATGATGGTAGAGTCTGACCGCTGCACAAAGTCTTCTCCAGAACATCCCAAAGATTCTCAATGGGGTTAAGGTCTGGACTCTGTGGAGGCCAATCCATGTGTGAAAGAAATGGGGAGTTCCTTATTACATCAGCTGCAGAAATGATCCAATAGGAGGCTTGTATCAATTTACTCAGTTAAATCCAGGTGGCAACTGTTTTTTTTTTAAGCCGGGTAGTGTATAATTGTTAACTCATNCTTCTTACTCAAACATGACCTCAAAATCTTGATGCCCTGAGCTGACGCTGCTGCTCAGGATCCTTTAGAAAAACCTGCTGCTGCTTCTGTGTCTGTTACAAACACGATGTGAACAACGTGAAGGTGAATGTGGCGGCTCAGTGTCCTGAACGCTCTGTCATGTTTAATGTAGGAAAACAAACGTCAGCGTCAGATATTTTCGGCCGCGCATCGACGAGTGACGACTCTCTGACAGAACGAAACGTGACCCCGGGCACTGCATACCGTCACGTCACGGCGTCAGGACAAGGCCGACACTTCCTGACATTCCTGTCGCCGCTCAGAGGCAGCGAGAGGGAACGATGTCATGTTTCCAACTCTCTCTCTCACACACACACACACACACACACACACACACACACAACACAGGAGCAAGGACAGGCCTCTACATGACGTTAGCATCTCTGCATTGCTAGAGTATGTGTGTGTGTGTGTGTGTGTGTGTGTGTGTGTGTGTGTGTGTGTTCTTCTATCAAAGGCCTATTTTAAGGTGCAGACAAAGCGCTGAAGGCGGAGTCTACATTAAGCCCCGCCCACTGCTCACTAACAAACATGTCAATCAAACCATCAGCTCTGCAAGAATATGGCTCCTGTCAAGAGACAAAAAACACTCCTCTCTTAGTGTGTGTGTGTGTGTGTGTGTGTGTGTGTGTCACCTTACCTCTGCTATGATTAGACCTGCAGAATCATTCCACAGATACAGAATCTCTTTAATCCAGGGCAGGGCGTTGGGTTCACACACGAGCTGCTGGATGATGAAGACATTTATAAAGAAGGGGTGGTGTGTTTTTTTTGTCAGTCTTTATTTTGTCCCTCTGATACCCCCGTACTAGTTTTACATGATTTAAAGGTCCATCAACCCCTTTTTTCTCTCACTGGTGTTCCAGAAAACCAGCTTCTGTCCCTTTAAGACCCCCTGTTCAGAAAATCCCCTTATCTCTGATTGGCCAGAGATCCTTATATGATGACCTCATCATTTCAGCAAGTCTGGTGAAGATTTTGTGGTTTTTAAAAGCCATGGGAAGGGACGGAGCAGTTGAAATCACTGCCTGGCCAAAAAAAAGAAAAGGTCGCCTTTAACTTTGTTAAAGCCACATTTACTGTTTTTGTTTCCATAAGCTTCTGCAATGTCATAGATTTATTTCCATCCAGTGTCATTAATGTTTCACCAAGATCTTGCATTGATGATGGTAGAGTCTGACCGCTGCACAAAGTCTTCTCCAGAACATCCCAAAGATTCTCAATGGGGTTAAGGTCTGGACTCTGTGGAGGTTAATCCATGTGTGAAAGAAATGGGGAGTTCCTTATTACATCAGCTGCAGAAATTATCCAATAGGAGGCTTGTATCAATTTACTCAGTTAAATCCAGGTGGCAACTGTTTTTTTTTTAAGCCAGGTAGTGTATAATTGTTAATTCATCTCGATAAGATTTAATCTAATGGCGCTTTTCCACTGACTTGTCTCAGCCCTAGTACCTACTCTACCCTGGTTCTAAGAGAGTAAAGCCGATACTTAAAGGTGACGTGGACGGACTGCCGGTCACTCATTGGTCAGAGAATGTCGTCTCTGCAGCTTCTGACTCTGAACAAATCACTTACAAGAGGCAAAGGAATAAGTCAGCGACGGGTTTTTAATGACATTTAAACCTGACGGCACAGAACCAGACTGAATGAAGACAAAATACAGCCCTAAAATGCTCCTTCATGATTCCTAAATAAGTTAAAACTCCTTTTTAAACCAAAAAGAAGTTAACAGCAAAGATAGTTGGCTTTAAAGAGTCTTTTAAATTAAATCAAAGTTGGTCGGTGCAGGAGCGATCTGTCTGCCACGAGAGTCTTAAAGCACCAATCAGTCCATTAATCCACAGGGAACCAAAAAGGAAAACCAGTTCAAAGAAGAATGATTGATCAACAAAAAATCTCTGCTATACCAGGCCCAAAAATCAAAAATTAAAGTGATCTCACTGGATCCAGGGAAGAGTTGATGTCAGGAAGCAGCTCCTTCGTTTTCCTCTGCGTGCAGCAGCACCAGGCTGTTGTTTACCTCCGTTGTCATGACGCCCGACATTGAGCCGCTGTATTACTTTAATGAAATCTTTATAAAGCTTTTTTTTTCCTTTAAAGACCACGGTGGCACATATGTTAGTACAAAATTATATTTGTGTCGTGTTGTAGATGAACATGCACGCACTTCTGCGCAGCACTTTAGCGCAGCTGTGTTATAAGATCCACGCCCACCGTGAGTCTGTAGTCGGGCTAGAGGAAAAGCGCCATTAGATACAGTCTTCTTATTACGAGGGACTTTTTGGACAAAGTTTCTGAAGCAACTGGCAGTTTTTTTTTCTCATTGCAAGCAAAAACACACTACTATAAGATATTTTAAACTTTTAATTTTTTTTTTTTTAAGTAAGCATCATGATTTATAAGTGTAACGTGACATCTGAAATGTGTTATTGTTGATGTTGCTGGGTTTTTTTTCATCTTATGTCTTTAACATAGAAATACAGATTCATATTGACCAAAAAGAGAAAACTGACTGAATTCAGACTCCTTTAAGCTTAAACCGGACAGGATTGTGAAAGCCCTCACGCACTCAGAGCACACCTGACTCACACACACACACTAAGTGAGACAGGTGTGTTAATGAAGTGTCAGGTGGAGAGTTTCCAGCTTCATTACACGTCCAACAAACTCATTACCTGACTCATCGTTCTCTGTTACAGCGTCAGGTTCAGGAAACCGGAGCCTCCAGGTACTGTACTCACACTATACACTCATTTCACACACACACACAGCCTACATTAGAGTCACACACAGGTAAACATCCAGACACACACATGAGCAAACACTCGTGGGAGCAGAAACCTCCTGATCCAGCTCGTGTTAATCCTTTCACACGAACAGAAAACACACTTTGGAATATTTTCACACATTTAGAAACTTTTACAAATAAAACACACATGTCCTCACTCATTTTAAACACATTGGGTACGAAATTATGTGTTTTCATTTCCAGAAGAGACAACTTTATTAAATTTTTGCACATTTTAACATCCCGGGGAGAATCAACTGTTTACAGGTGCTTTTTATTTGAGACTCATCTATGAGATTTATGGTGGCACAGAAGGAACTTGAAGGCTCAGAGGCCAAAAATATATCTGTCTGCTGTTTTCTCAAAAATAAATTTGGACTTAAATCTTGAAAATGTACTTCAATTTCAATCCAGAATCTGTATTTCAACTTGAAAATTACAGCTACTAGAATCTTAAAAATATATATCAACTCTAATCTTGAAAGTGTACTTTGACTTGAATCTGGAAAATTTATTTCCACTTTAATCTTGAAAATATGCATCAATTTAAATCTTAAAAGAGTACTACAACTTAAACGACAAAAATCATATCAACTTCATTCTTGAAAATATGCATTTAATTTAATCCTGAAAGTTTTCTTTGACTTTCATCTTGAAAACTTACTTGGCCTCTGTGATTTCTCTGTGATTAATTAAAAATGTAGTCTTGAAAAAAATGCTTCAATTTAAATTAAAAAAAAAAATTAGATTTGACCTTGAACAAATATTTCTGATTTTTATCTTGAATATTTATTTCGACTTAATGTGCTTCAACTTTAATCTTTTTACTTCGAGTTTCGTATCACAATTGTATTTTGGATTTAACCTTGAATGTGTATTTAAACATTATTCTCTCTCTGCTCCAAATATTTTTCTCCATCAAAATTGGTCCTTATCTGTTCCCATATTTTTTAAATAACAGAAGAAAACATGAAAGGCTCATTTTCTTTGGTTTTATCTCTTTGAATGAAACTTTCAAGTTATTCTCAGAAAAATTGTTTGTGCAAACTTTCAGGAATGTTTTACATACAAACAATCTATAAAAGCACCTTTGAAAAACTGATTATTAATCCTAAGAATATTTCTTCATTTGTCATATTTTTGTCTGAACTGTGTGATTTTTCTCCGATTCGCCCCTGAAATGAGGTAAAATCAGATAAATCCTCACACCTGCTGCTCCAGAAGCTGTGATTCAGGTTTAGATGAATCTGAACCTTGTAAATGTCTGAATTTGGAGCTCATAAATATCTGCTTTGTGGAAGTGAAAGTGAAAGTTAATGTCAGGAAACTTCCCTGAGGAGCAGCCATAAACATCCTCCGGCCCTCCGCCCTGCTGTCATCCCGGGGGCGTAAGGATGACAAACTCCGGAGGGTGCAGAGGAGGCCTTGACCCCCCCCTCTCCTCTGGATCCAGAGCCTTCCCAGCTGTGTGTTTCTGCCCCCCCGGGACCCTCCGCGCTCTGAGTGATGTATTGCCGGTGTCCGTCCGGTCAGAAGCGGCCGCTCCGCCTGAGCGCGGTGCTCCGGAGGCTCGTGTTTAAACTGATCCAGGAAACAGGCCCTTCCTCCGGCTAAACACGGAGAGCGGCCCGGGGACGGCAGCAGCACGATGCGGGCTCTCCGTCCTGCATCTACACGGGAGGGGTGAAGGGCAGGTCAACGGGGGGGCGTTTTTAATATGTTACGCGCGGTGCGTAATGGAAAGCTGTGCGTAAAAGTATCCAAAACTTTTTAAACTGTTTGTATTTACAGACATTTTTTTTTAAACTTTAAATTAGATATTTAATTTAATCTCTAGCAGAGGCAAAGGAAGGAAAATAAAAGTATCTTAAATATCTGAACAGTGGGAGTAAAACCAGTGTCCTGACGCTGATTCTGTGCGTAAAGTTTCAGCAGAAAACCTCCATTCATCAGGAGTGACAGAGGTCGTGTGAGTGGAAACTTTCTCTGCATCTTTACAACAAATGAGTTCCTGCTGAACAGCAGCAGAGCAGATTTCTGCAGGACTGAGAGCATCAATCCGAGTTCTGATCTCAGAGCAGGCTGAAGAAAATATGACTGAGAACAGAAAAGAATTTAAAAAACTGATTGAACACTGAGAAAAATAAACCTGGGGAGGAGTAAATTTAACTGAACTCAATCCCTGAAATCAATGATAAAAGTTCAACTTAGTGTCTTGAAGTCAAAAATGTTTGCTCAAAATACAAGCGTGTGTAAATTGTCTTCAGGACATGAATAATTTAAGTCATATGAGGCAATATTTTTGATTTCATCCACACAACAAGAGACGATTTTGTTATCTTCACTGTTTCATTTTGTATTTCTAGAACCAGAAACTGAACTTAATTCCTTACCAAACCTTGTTACCATGAGTGAGTGAGTGAGGAGGGCACACAGTGGACATGAGCGCCTGATATCCGTGGATGAATCACACGGGTAGCAGATATTCCTCAAAACTTCATGAAAAACATCAAAAGATTAAATAGTTAACACAAATACTAGTTTTGTTAAATCTGCATGAAAAAAATCAAGTTGGTTTCATTGGCAAAGTTCATTTACCACATTGGAAAAAATGGAGTGATTTATATAAAGTCTTGTTTTGGCTAAATTAAGTTCACTTTACTTGGATTTTTTTTTTCTTGTAAAAGAAAAATAGTGGTCTAGACAAAAAAACAAAAACAATCTGGCTTCAGCAACATGAATAAATTATGCAAAAAAAGTTGCCTTAATTTTCTTAAGTCGATCTACCAGATACATTTATTTTTTCAGTGAAGGTTTTTACGCATAATTAAAACCCAATTTTCATAAGCCCAATTGAAATTTTTCTTCTCAATTTTACTATGAATGCTTCAAACGGTAAAAAAAAAAAAAATCTCCTCCATTTATGATAAATTACATTCAATTAATTGTGATGGGGCTGGAAGGATGAAAGAAATATGGGAAAAGGACTTAGATGCTGAGCTTGATGCTGAGGAGTGGTTAGGTACCTTTGTTTCAGCAAGGAAAATCTTTACATGTAATCGACTTCAAGAGAGCCAGTACAGAGTATTACATAGATTTCAACGAACACCACAATTCTTAAACAAAATTAATCCTCAGATTTCCGCCCTCTGTGTGAAGTGTAAGAGAAGTAGGAACGTACTATCACTGCATATGGCAATGCCCTTTGATATTCAGGTATTGGAAAAATATTGCCCATGAGCTTCGCTTAATATTTCTCAGAACGATAAAAACCAGAGCCGACATTGTTTCTTCTAAATTTGCCAACTCAACAGTTCTCTCTATCAAAATTTCAACTTTCTCTACTGGGTAAACTTTTGCTCCTAGCAAGGCGATGTATACTATTTCAGTGGATTCAGGAAAAGCCTCCTACAGTCACACAGTGGTACAGAGAAACATTTAAAGTTCTTCTATGGAACGCCTCTGTGCTAAATTAAAGGGCAATGACAACTCCTTTTATAAAGTTTGGCAACCCTTTATAGATTACCTCCCCACTAATCTGGGTGACATACTGCAGAAACCTAACTTTGCCTTTAAGAATGCTTCTTGACCACCTATTTCTCTATGACATAAAACTTGTGTAGATAAGAATGTATGTGACACTCATCTAACCCGTGTGTGTAACTATTGTTTCTTTATATGTATATTTTTCTTTATGACTAACTCAAGTCTGTGCTGGCTTGTTCTTTGTTTATGTGAAAAATGAATAAAAAAAATATATACAAAAAAACAACAACCCAATTTTCCTCCTTTGGATCTGGGTTTCCTCGAGTTGAAAAGTCACAAAGTGTCCTTCAAAATAAATCAACATGAAGTGTAGTTACTTTTGTTTTTGTGAATTAAAATGAGAAAAATCAGAACTATTTCTTTTCGTTTTAGTTTAGTTTGGATTTCACAAAAATTGGCTGAAATTCGTCACCCTGAAAAAAAAAGAAACTGCAGGGTCTCCTTTCTGTGGGACGCGTCCTGAGTCCGGGTCGTCAGAGCAGCACAGACCCGGTCTCAAGTCCTCGGGCCCTGGCAGAGCTCAGCCGCGCGGTGATTGATGGGTAAAAGCGCTCTGCAGGTTGTAGAGCAGTCAGACTGGACGCTGTTTGGGAGATAGAGAGCTGATAAAGAGACGCTCGGTGAGAAGGAGCTTTAATGGAGCAGGGAGGAGGAGGAGGGGGGTGATGGAGTGGTCTGTCTCCATCCCGGAGGCACTAATGCCCCCCCCCACCCCCCCAGTTTATACACAGACTCCCAGACTGCTCCTCGGAGATGTTGAGGACTCATCACGTGGCTCTGAGCTTATCTGGAGGAAATTATTCATCATAAAAACGCTCCAGAGTTCAGAGGAATTAATCCCAGCTCTGTGATCCAGATTACGCAGGATTCAAAAGCTGCGTTACGCACCTTTTTTTTTTTTTTTTTCTACCTCTGTTGCGTTTCTCATCAGCTTCTCTGGAAACTTCTACTTTAAGCTGAGAAACAACAGGGTCATAAATCGTGGCTGCGCCGCTGTAACGACTTGTTTCCTCCGCAGTAATAACAATGGAAGTGGAGGCTTTAGGAGGCGATACGCGGGGCCGAGGGTGTGACTCCCTCTCCCGGGCATCCAGCTCCAGTTTACACCCGCAGAAACAAAACAACAAAACACACATCTATCACCGCGGAGGACTCCTCTCCTTTACACACACACACACCCCTCCCTGGTTTACATGGAGATCATTTACTTTATTTTAATGGAGAAGAAAAAAAAAACTCTCTGGCTGTCTTTGCTTGGTTTCCCACATAAATCAGGAATTCCTCTGCCGGTAAAAGTCGCTCGTTTGTCAGCGGGGTCTGGCGTGCCGCGTGACAGAAAACGAGAAACAGAAGTCCCATTAGGTAAACCATTCAACGCCGCAATTTATACAGCGAACCGGCCGCGTTCATAAACACAGCCGGTTGCGTCATGCGCTGGATTTAAAACGTGTGTGTGTGAGTGTGTGAGATATAGAGGCCTGTCCCGAACTTTTAACGACTCAGACTCTGAATGAGCTCCAGCACGGAGGAGAAACATCCAGAATATGACGGAGAAATCTGCATTTGTGTCATTTTTACGCATAAAATTGCGACTTTATTTCAGCTCCAAGTGACAGGATGAATCACGGGGTCGTTTTTCTGCAGAGGTGGTTACGGATCATTGCGTAAAAAGTCTCCTCACTCTGCTTAATGGAGCTGTTACTGGCTGCAGGTCTCTGCTAAATAAACACAAAACGAGCACGCGCAATTGCAAACGTGCACGCAAGGCCTTTGAGGCGGATGCGCCAGAGACTAAAATCAGACCTGACACTGACTTTTATACATTTATTCACATCATTAATCTTCACGTTTTGTTGGAATCATCTGCATTAACATTTTTTGAATTAGTTAATAAAATCAACATATTACAGAAAAAAAAATCTGATGGTCTGGAGTTTTTTTCCACTGTTTTGTATTTTAATTTATTGTTTTATATTGCATTATATTGTATTGCTTGTTTTATATCTGTTTTAATCATCTTTTAATGCACTTATCCTTGTAAGGTGACCTTGAGTGCCATGAAAAGCGCCCTTAGATAAAATGTATTACTATATTATTATTATTAATTAGTTGATTAAATTTTCACGTCGAAGTTGTGACGCGTTATTTTCATGATAAAATCAACTCTTTAAATTTCCCTCCCACCTTTTATTTTGAAAAACTGGTCAGATGTAATTTGTCTCATTTCGTGAGCAAACCAATCAGGATCATTTGATATATTTTGTGTCAGTAAAAGTCGTTAAATGAATCAAAAGCTCGCGAAAAATTACAAAATTACTGTGAAAATAAATATTTAAATTAAAGTTTTCGTTTTCAGCATCTTAAAGGAGAAGGAGAAATGCTTTAAAAACGCATTTGTAATAAAAGAGAACGTGAAAAAAATACTTTTATTTGTAAACTTTAATCATAATAATTCAAAAACGTATAAACAGTCCCTGAAAGTGTTTTTTAACGTTATTTTCTTCCAAACAGTTTTAAAAAAATTCATTTTTAAAGCGAAAATTGTTAAAAAAATTATCTGGTGTAAACAACAATGCATGCTGTTTTTTTATAGCGTCAGTGATGAGGAAAAATCTGTTTTATGTGAATTTCTGCTTTTTAAAAAAAACGGAATCTTGCGTCTTGATGATAAATTTTGTCCTTATTTTAGTTCAAATCACCCGGATGTTTCTCTGTTTTGAGTTGTTTTTTATTTTAATTTTAAATGGTATAATAATCTGAAAATGAAAATCTACTTTACATTTTTAAAACTTCAGGTTCGATCTGTTATTTTAATTATTTTTTTTGTTGTTGTTGAAATCACCCGGATGTTGCATTGATTTGACTTATTTTGAGAATTAAGCTTTAGCATTTTAATTCTATAATTTGTTTCTTATCATAAAATTAAAAAAATAAATATTAATTAATTGTAGCTGCAAGAGTGAAGTGAAATCAGTTTCATTTCATTTATTTAATCGAACTCGTATCACGTCTTTTATTTAGGTCAAATCACCCGGATGTTACACTTTTTTTAAGGTTTTAGCGTAAAAAATAATAAAAAAGATGTTTTTTTTCCTAAAACATATATTATTTGAAGCTTCATTGTTGCAGTTAAATCTGTTCTACATCAATTTCTAGTCGTTAAAATGAACTTGTGTCTTTTTTTTAATGCGTCTCTTTATGTTTCAGTCACCCGGATGTTACACTTTTTTAAGGTTTAAGCATGTAAAGATGATCAACATATTACTGTGTATTTTAAACTTATATTATTTGAAGCTTTATTAGTGCATTTAAACCTGTTTTACATCAGTTTCTTTTCGTTGAATCGAACTTGTGTCTTTTTTATTTATGCGTCTTTTTCTGTTCTCGTCACCCGGATGTTGCGCTGTTTCACCGAAATAACACTTTATTTATTGCTTGATTCTAAAAATCAATATATTTGTTGTAGTTTTAGAGGTGCAGTTAATTTTGTTTTATTTTGATTTAAACTCAAACTTGTCTTATTTTTCATAAAACGTCTTTTCTTGTTCTCGTCGCGCTGTTTGGAGTTATTTTCAATATGAAGTTTTAAGGCTGTTCAAGTTTTATTAATATGTTTTTTAACAGATCTGCAGCCAGAGTCAGAAATTAAAGATAAAAAGTGTTTTTTTTTTTTTATTTCCCACAGATTCAATAAAGTGAGTGAAGTGAATAAAGTTAAATGGATTAAAAGTGTGAAAACGAAAATATGAAGTCAGAATATTTAACATTTTATTATAGAGTGGAATTTCTTTACTCTTCATTATGAAGCTTTAGTGTCTCTGTGGCTTTCAGACACACACACACACACACACACACACACACACACACACACACACACACACACACACACACACACACACACACCTCTCCATCCAGAGACGCCTGGCGCCTCCGCTGGGCCGCAAATGACAGCAGACAAGAGGTGTAGCGTTTCCCATTGTTACCTCTAACACACACACACACACACACACACACACAGACACACACACACACACACACAGACACACACACACACACACACATTTATACAAATTGGGGGGGAGAGGGAGAAATGCCATCGGTGTCTCTGTCTCAACCTGCAGCTTCTTCTTTAAATCCTTCAATAACTGGAAAAGGTCAAAACTACACACACACACACACCATACACACACACCATACACACACACACACACAGAGGAAACTAAACACACAAGTTTTTCTTCCATGCAGTTTCAGACGAGTATTAAAACACGACTCGTTCCTGCTGCTTTTACATTTCTGTGTCAAAAACATCAAATTAAACTCAGATTCTTTAAACTCTCCTGATGTTTTTTTTCTCAGCGTTGCTGCGCTGGCGTGTGACATTTCATCGGACTTATCTGTGTTTGTGTGGCAGATAAAGAGCCGAACAGAAGCTCTGCAGAGGCCACAGGTTTCCTCCCCGTCTCTGTCATCACCAGTCGCTGTGTTTGAGCTGAGAAACCACAACCACAGTCTGATGTGCAGCGGATTTCCTGCAGGAAACCTCAGAGGACCCAGGTGTGAACCCTGAGGTACGCCGACGTGAAAAACACCAAACCACAAACTCACTTTCAGTTCATGTTTGAAAAAAAGCTGCTGTTCAGATTTTATTTAGACCAACATGGGGCAAACAGAGACTCAAAATATCTCTTTAACCCTTTAATTACCTCCTTAACCAAATACTTAAGCACATTTTGAGTTTCTTTATTCCAATAAGACGAGTCTCTAACTTTACTCAAACTGATTTAACCATCTCTATGAATCTTTAGCCTCATTTTTTTGTTTGTTTTTGCACTACCAGTCAAGTTTTTTTAAATTATATACTGAAGGCAAACAAATGTGCCTTTTTTTTTTTGCACTTTTTTCATTTAGATTTTCATGCAAAATGATCGTTAAGCACATTCAAACACAAGTGAATATGAATGTGAGAATTTTGGGTTATTGCAGCTGCAGTTTTTCCTTGTTGCTCAACATTTTGTGGCATACTTAGAATAGAAAAGAAAATAGAATAGAATAGAATAGAATAAATCTTTATTGTCCACCAAGGTGGAAAATTTTCTTTGGCTCAGCAAAATATAGAAACAGACAGCTCTAAAAATACAAACATGATTACATGGACATAATAGAAATCAAAAGAGGCAAATGGCGGGTAAAAAGAAAAGGAAAAAAAAATAAAAAAAAAAGGATAAAAGAGGATAGAAGATAAAAAGAATGGAATAGAATAGAGTAGAATAATCTTTAATCCTCCCCATGGGACAAACAGCTCACAAACATTCCAAGTGCAAAAGATGCAACAATACCATAAATAATAAAAATAAAATAAAGTTAAACAAAAAGAAAATAGAAAACAAATAAGATAAAAAAAATAAGCTGAAAAATTATCTATAGTAATAATAATAATAATAAAAACAACTACAACAGCAATTATAATCATTATTATTATTATTACCGCTACTATTATCATTATTACTATAATAATAAATTTGCAGAAATCAAAACTGTTTAATGCCCTGGATGTTTTTAAGTAATTAATTTCTTTCTAAATTAGTATTTGTGAGAGTTTTTCTTACTTGTTATTAAATTTCCAACGATAACCACTAAATGACACTTCAACCACTGGGTAGAAGTTAATATTTTAATAACTAAAATGTTTGTTTATAAAAAGAAAACACTCTCATATAGAGGGAACATCCAAAGATCTGATAATCTAGATCAGTTTTGCTCCACTTTTGCCATCAGAAATAAACTGTGAGTCACTGTTTGGCCACAGGTGGCGCCAAAATCCACACAACCTGACAGATGCTTGAATAAAAAACAAATCAACCTCTATGTTTTCTGTTCCTTCCTCCTTTGAATAATAATTTTAAATACAGATGAATACATCTTTATATAAAGTCTCGAATACATTTTTCGGGAAAATGCTCGAAGTACTACAGATTACACAGATTAAAATGATCGCAATCTCATACACACACGATTAAGAAAACAATAAAAATGAGGAAAGTTTATTCTTTTTAAACACACTTTTTCCAAGATTTGATCAAACCAAATACATTAGATTGATTTTTTTCTTGTTTCCATCCACCAACGACAATTTTTCACTTTTAAAACCACAAACCACAAATCTTCATCTTTTGACGTGTTGACATTCAGATGAAATCCGTCACCAAATTAACAAGAAACTTAAAACATTTATGGGTCAATGACAAAAAGAGGGTCTAAAAACGTATTTTTTAAAAGTTCTTTGAAAATGGATAAAAACATATTTCTGAGAGAAGAATTATGTTTTCTAACAGATTTCAGTAGTTGACCAACATTTCAAAGTTTTTAGGTTCATTATTTTTAAGTATTTTTAATTTGAGCACCCAAAAATGTCAGGTGGTGCAACCAAATATATGAAAATATATTTATATGTTCCTGTTATTTTTTCTGTGTGAAATTATTGGCAAGTATCTCTCAAGTGTCTGTAGTGACTCATACATTTTCATTTTGTGTGTTTCATTTCTTTTATTTGTGAATAAGATAAATAATTTGATGTTAAAATAACATTTCACATTATTACATTGGTTGTACCACCTGACATGGAAATTGTTCCAGTCACCAATGAAGTGAAAAAACCTTTTTTTATCAGTATTTCAGAGAAATCTACAAACTTTTCCACTTGGTCACAAATGTCATTTGGGCTCCTCTGGCTGATGCAGTTTCCTGTTTCCTGTTTTATTCTCTTCACTTTAAAATAAAAGTCGAATGTTACGGTTGAACCACCCTGACATTTGACAAGGTGAAAATTACGGGACAAAAGTTTTTTACATTTCTCAACAGCTTTAAAATTCTTTTTATTTGTAAAGAATGTTTTATTTAAAAAGGTTCAAGCATAAAATAATGCCACTGTATTTTTAATTTCCATTTACAATAACTGACATTCAATTTTTAGAGTTTAATTACTGTGGATACTTGTCAGGACGGTTGCACCACCTGACATTTTGGGGGTTTGAGGAACCAAAACACAAAAAAACATGTTATATTTTAATAGTTTAAAGATGTGTTCAAATAACACAGGTTTCATAGAATAAAGAAATACATGTGATGAAATACTCAATTCATGATGGAAGGAAATATTGCACTCGGACACAAAAAAGGGACGTCACGTCACTGACCCTTACACAAAAAACGGATGGATTCTAGCGCCCCCTGTGGACAAAGTTTGTATGTATCCTATTTAAAATGAGATAATCCAGATCATGTCGTCTTTAAAAGTCTGATTTAGGAAAAAGGATTGTCTGAATTTATCTTCAGGACATAGTGACGTGGATTATGTAGTTGTATTTTCTCTCTCAGCATTAAATAAAAAACTCTGATTTCCCTCCAGCTGCAGATTCTCGTCGATGTGTCACAGAAATGCCATCGCGCTCAGCCTGGCGTCTCTGGATTTAATGATATTTAAAGTAAACGGAGGCGGCGGCGTGTCAGTCTAAACACCATCCCGCCGTGTTTGGCACTTTTTTACGAGGAAACGCTGATGATGATATAATGTGAAATGAAGAGAGTCGCCGCGGAGTCTGCAGAGACAAACGGGCGTAAATATCTGTCTGTGTGCGGCCTCCGTAGAAAGAGACGGATATTTACTACCTGCTGGGCTCAGAGGGAGGAAACACTCTGGATTATTTAGATTTACACCTGAGACCTGAGGAAATCAACAGAATTATAATAGAACGATACAAAAACAGAGCGAAGGTTTGTTTTTATCAGCTTATGTTTCCTAAATGTGAAGAGTTTTGGATGAGTCTGTTAGTTCTTGTGTGGAGTTTCGAGCAGCTCTTACATGAAAGTCTCCAGATGACAACAACTGTATGAGATCAGCTGATTTCTGAACCTCATTGTAACTGGAGTTTGTTTACGACAGTGGTTCCCAACCTTTCCCAACTCAGGGCCCACTTTTAAGTCTCCAAAATTTTCGCGGCCCACCTCCCACCCCATAAATAGGGAAACCTTCTAATGCTTTCTCTTGGCACTTATTTTTACATATGTAAATATTTGAACATGTTTAACCCTTGGGATACCAAACCCATTGGCGGGAGCGTAAAAAACACTTTCCCTTGAAAAAAAAAAAACTGATGAAATTGTCAGACTCTCAAGTTTCCCAGAGTACTTGAATGTATCGTGAGTGACAACAGTAAAATACATAAACAGAGCAAAAGTTTATCAGCAAATCAACCGTTTGCTCTTGTTAAATTTTGTAAAAGAAAATAAAATATCTTCCTTTTTATTGCTTTCATTAAGCTCTAACTGATGCACACACACTGTGTATTTGCACTTCAATAATCTTTTGAATTTTCCCTGAATCCACAAAGGAGCAGGACTTCACTTCGAGACCACAGTGAGTCAAAATGTGACGTAAGCAAAAATGGACCAGAAATCATTTGGTATGGGGATTAAAATCCTTTTAATTCAGGCTGAGTTTTAACATTTAGAACGTTATTCCGTATGTTTTTATCTTTATATAATCATAAACCCCCAACACAAACAAAAATCATGCTATTTTGGAAATAATTTGGGGGACCACTTGCAACATCTTCGCGGCCCACCAGGGGGCCACGACCCACAGGTTGGGAATCAGTGGGTTACGAAGTACAAAAAAACAGGGGGCGACTTTCTTTTCCAGACTTTCTGATTTATGTTTTATTAGACACAAAACATGGTAACATTGTTTTCACTCTGATAGATTTATCTTAACAACACAGACCCTGATGTTTCATGAAGATCTGAAAAAAAAATGTAGGGGAGACCGGGGACTTTTGCAACACACACACACAAAAAAATATAGCGATGACACTTACACTGCAAATGCTCCATTAGATCCCTCATTTTGCAGAGAAAAAGCAGGAAGATTTGAGAGTTTATGACCTCCCTTTTTTGATGACGTCATCCTGACATCACGGTTAAACAGCCGTATGGTTTCCCTGGTAACAGGTCTTCTCCATTCGTTTCAATGGGCCAAAACTGTGTGGAAAATGTTGAATGTTTTTTAAAGTGAAAAAAAGCTAGGAATAAAACCTTTACAAGCACACTTCTCCTTAACTTTCTTAACATTTTGCTTTTTGAAAAGTGAAGGAGTATTCATAGCTTTCATGTGACGTCACGCTCCCTAAGGAACGCCCCCCCCCTGGAGGGCAAAACATTACGCTTGCCCGCCACCTACAGCAAGAAAAAAATAACACTACATCACATTGCCGGATAGCTGTTGTGCGGTCAGATGTGCGAACCTCCAAATACACGCGAATCTGTAGTGAACACTTCATCAGAGGCAAGTAGTAATTAATACTCAAGCCTCAGTCTATTGAACAAAGTGTATTTATCTGTTTATTAATTATCATAGTTTTAGCTATAAATCGGATCTTTATGTAGCTAAATGCTGCGTGTTTGATGTGGTTTGTTGTCCTAGCTGCCAACTGCCGTGATCAGAATGAATTCATGTTACCGAGCTAAAACTGAGGCCATACACTGTGGCATTATTTAATTTTTAGACATTTAAAAAAAAAAACTTTTTCAAATAAAAAAAGTTTTTAATCTGTCGAGGCAGTTTAAAAACTTTTGTCCTGTAATAATTTGCTTATTGTCAGAAAGGACCTGGCGGTGTGTAATTGCTCGAATACTGAATCCGGTGCTGTTTATGGGTCACAAGTGAATGAATGAATGAATGAATGAAAATGTTTATTTTGAAAAATGTAAAAGAACTACACGAAGCAAACAGTCAAAACAGAGAAACTCTGCAACTTCGTGTCGAATCAGAAGGAGACGAAGAAGCAACAAAAAAATTAATAAAAGAAAGAGAAAAAAAAATCTTTGCAATTACGCGAAACAAAACATGACAAAACAAAACAAACTTTAAATCACTTGATTACCTTCTTTTACATTTTCAAAAAGNCTGTCCCCTGTCTCCCCTATTCTTTAAACGTGCAAAAATAAATAAATAAAAGGCAACTAGAGAAGTTGTTCCCAAGAGATTTGTCCTCACATGCAAAGAGGAAAATCTTTGAAGTCAAATACAAATACTGTGATAATGTTAGATGATAAATTCATTTAATATGAGGGGATTAAAGGATGATTCTGCGGTTTTAATGAAAAATATGATGCAATAACATAAAAAAGACTTAGGTTGTTTTCTAAAATGACTCAGTGGTTGTTGTGTTGTATCTTTTTTGTTGTTGTTGTTATAACACCTGTAAAAGTTAAGGCAGCATCCTGCTCCTCTTCAAAGTGAGCTCTAGTTAAATCTTCAGAGTAAAAGTGGAGTAAAAACTCATGAGGAGTGTGTTTCTGTGTTCTGATAAACTGAATTTTTAAGCCTCACCTCCTCAGTCAGAGGAACCTGCAGGAGGAGCAGGAGGAGCAGGAGGGTGACAGAGGCGAAGGGTCCTGCTGGAAAACGGAAAGGGGAGCTGATAGGAGCAGATTAGAGCGAGCTAAAAACGTCAGCCAGTTTTCCTGGAGGAATCTTAATTGCCCCGGAGGGGCCACAGCTTATCGGGCCCAGGGCGGTTATTAATACAACACCAGCGATAAAAGAGGATGGAGGGAGGAGAGAGGAGAACAGAGTTTAAAACTACAACATAAAGGCGTCATGTGTAACCCTTTACAAACTCCAATTCTCCCCTAAATCTATTTTTGGATTTATGTTTAGCCTTTAGTTGCTCATGCCAGTTTAATTTTGATTAAACTGAAGAAAATAACTGGAACAGTCAGGAGTTTGTTTATCATGAGGTCTTGGAGATTTTGCTTTAAAGACGTTTGTTTTGCGTAAAAATGAGAAGTCTGCCTTTAAATGTCTCTTTTGCATTCAGTGCAGCCACACTACAAGGCACAGAGGTCGCCCTCGGGCCCTTTATCCCGTTGGTCCCGTTGACCTTCACGTTCCACCGGGCAGGGAACAAGTGTGCCACACGTTGCGCACGAATCTGAGTTTTACGCACGGGCTTTACGCACGGGTTTTACGCACTGACTCACTCGAGGATCCCAATGAATTTACAGTAAATGTGAGTATATACAGATAAAAACGGAGCATTTAAGAGAAAATTTTTGTGCATTTCATAATACAGATCAGCTTTTTGTGCGTAAAAGGATTAAATTGGAGTGAATTTACAAGATAAACAGCGAGGAGCGTTAAACTCTGTCCAAAAACAAAAACCAGAACGGGAACACGCGTCACGTACGCTCCACCTTCCCTCCCTCTCTCTCTCTCTCTCTCCCTCCTGAATGTTCTCCTTCGACTTTCCATTTCACACACACCCCTCCCCCTGACACCAGAGGAGGCTCCTTCGCCTCGGTCCAAACTCCACTTCACAAAGCGGCACATTACATCTGTCAGAGAGAGAGAGAGAGAGAGGAGAACCTGCACGGGCACAACCGGGACTACTGCTCGTGTTTTCGTGCGATTCATGGCGATGAGGGATTCCAGAGGCTTAACGCACCTCCAATTAGCCAAGACGGGGCTTTTGGGCTCAGTTATTTGTTAAAAAAAAGAGGGAGAAGAGAAAAGGGGGTTGCATGTTACTCGGCGGGATTCATTTCCTCGGTGGCGCAGAGCAGGAGCTGGATGACATGATGCTGCAGAGCCCGCTCACCTCCACGCCGTTTTCTGTGAAGGATATCCTCAAACTGGAGCAGCAGCAGCAGCAGGAGCTCCAGCACCGGGCCCACAGCGCTGGATCTCCTCCCCCACCTCCTCCTCCTCCGCCTCCCCAGCAGCAGCACTTCCAAACCCCGCCGTCCTGCATGCTCGCCGGGGCCCGGGACAGTCCCTCCTTCTCGGACGGAGAGGATAACCTGGCTTACCTGAGCGCGCTGGCGGTGCGCGGGGAGGAGGAGCGCGGGGACACGAGCCTGTCCCCGGATCTGTACGTCCATCCCGGGCTGCACGGAGCCAAACTGGAGGGCGCTGATCTGGAGGAGCAGGAGAGCAGTGAGTTTACGCACAGCGCTGGGAACAAAAGACAACAAAGGAGCCGAGTAGAAATAACCACAAAAGTCATTGAAAACAGAGAAATAAAACAAGTTCAGAGTTATTTTTACAGCCAAGCTTTTACTTTCGGTGGCTGCAAAATAATTTGCATGAAAGGCAACAAACGCAAATCTTCTTGAGGAGTTTCAACCTTATCTCCGTTACGCATACTCAACTTTTTATCTTTTAATTTCAATATAAAATAAGATTATTCAACATTTTAAAACCCTGCATCCACGCAGACTCACGATACTTCTATTTTTTATTTCAAACTTTCATCCATTTGCCACATTTAGTAACTTGAATCTGTCTTGTTTCCTAGACCAAAACATAATTCTTTAAAGTGTAGCTGCCAACAGCAAAAATAAAATTTTATATGGAATTATTTCAAGTTTTTGACATTTTCTTTGAAAGCAAAATGCCGAAAGAATAGCAGAAAACAATTCAAAAGTATCTCTAAAATAGGAATTAAGCAGAACAAAAAGAAAAAAAAATCACCTGTGAAGAATGATGAGAAAAGTATTTAAAAAATTAAATTATTTTACCAAACTTATTCTATATTGAAGTTTAAGTTTAAGTTTTATGATTGTTTTCATTACATTTATGAATAATTAAACTTATAACTTAAAAAACAACAACAGCGAACTGATAACACACAAAAAACAAAACAAATTCCCCATAAAAATAAAGTTAAACATCTTCATTTCTTCGGAGTGAGTCCATTTCAAAAGATATTTTGTCAAAACTTTGTTTTTCTTTCATAAAATTGCTTGAAAATTACATGGATAGTTTCATGCTATTTACATATAAAATTAGTTATGAACATTTTTGTTGAACTATGTGTGTTTTATATATTTTTACTGTATCTTCCTCCCGTTCGACAAATGTAACACTTTGACATAAAACTGTCTCTGATAATAAATCAATATATGCACCTCTGATAATAACTTTAGTGCAACAAATGGAGAAAATTCTACTTAAATAAGGTCTTTAATACCATATATTACAAGGTAATTGTTAAATATATGTGATTATGTTGGGAACATCTTCTCAAAAATGGGGAAACAAAAGTTAGAACAGAGTAAATTTGAAGACAACAAGAGAGTAAAATCATCTTTATGCTCATGTCAGAGATGTTTTCAATCAATCCAGCTTCATTTCAAGGCAGCAGAATAAAAACTGTAAAATAAATAAAGTGTGAGTTAAAGAACTTTTCGTCCTCTGAGGCCTGTTGTTGTCTCGTCCTCCTGTCCTGATCCCAATAAAAAAAAATCAAATGGTGAAGGTTTGTACGGAGGCCTGAGACGGATCCAGTAAAGTCTGCAAATGTCAAACACTTTCTAGTGGTTGAGCTTTTCGCGCCTGTTGCTCCGAGTCTGTTATGATGAGTGGAGCATAAACCGACGATTAGTCTAAAGAGGCTTGTAAAAGAAATGACGGGAGGAGAAAGAGCCAATAAACACAGAGTCAGAGACGGACGCAGGTTTTTAAAACAGTGTGAGACGGTTTTAACCCTGTGGTGCATAGTGGTCACTACAGTGACACCTATTTAAAAGTTATTTACTCCTAAATTCAATGATTTATGTGGTGGAAATTCATATTAGTCTGTGTCAGGATATTTTTATTCTTCTTAGGACCTGAAAAAATGTTTGCAATTTTTTTCCCAAACATATATATTTTTGAACATGTTATAAAGAAACATTTGAGGGTGAAACAGCTGAAAAACTATAAATTATTCAGTGTTAAAATGGATGAAAGAGAGTTAAAAAGTTTTGCAAAACGTTAAAAAAAGATTATTTATGAAATCACCAAAAGAAAAAAAAAGAAGTCAAATAAAGTCATATTTACATTAAGTTCACACTGTTTTAAGTTGAAAGCTCAGTTACAAATATTTGAAAAGGAAAATTTGGAAAAAAAAAAAAAATTCATGCGTAATTACAAATAAAAACACTCAAAGGAAAAATCCTGACACTGACTTTTATAATTCATGCATCAGAGGGTTAAAGGAAAAGTTTGAAGATTTAAAATCAATAAGAATCACAAAACTTTCAGTTTTACTTCAAAATAAAACAAGTTTTGGTGAAATAGTTCGATTTTTCCTATTTTCTATGATTACTTCTTTCGCAGATCGTGTTTAAATTTCTCGTTTCCATTGTCACAAAACTTCTGCCTCTCAGGTTCACGATTCTTCATTTTTCAAAACTTTAATCATCAACCACATTTAAAGAAACTTCCCACGTCATCTTTTCATGATTTCACAGCTTAACATCCATTTCAATGAAGAAAAAAAAGCAGTATAATTATGAATAGTAACTCTTCAAATTAAAAATGAAAAGCCGACCAATGACTCTAAAAACATACTTTCACTCAAAAATATGAAACACTGGCTTTGATTAATTTTAGTGAGCCGGTTTTAGAGTGAACTTAGTTAAACTTAACCTCTAAAGTCCTGGCGTCCACATGTGTGAACATCACATTTCTGCCTCTCAGACCCATGAAACTTTATTTTTTAAAACTTTAATCTATTTGTCATCTTTATAGACACTTCCCACCTCATCTTTTGGTGACATCACAACTTTACACCCATTTTAGTGAGAAAAAAGTGAAGTTAAGAACAATAACACTTAAAACTAAAGACTCGTAGCAAACTTTTAACACTAAAAACAAAACTTCCTATAATCCTATAAAGACCAAATTTAGTTTTTATACTTCCTACATCTCACTGATCCTAAATAGCAATGAGAAATAAAAAAAATCACAGCAGAGAAATGCTCGGGTCTTGAGAGGTGAATATTATTGTTTTCAACTTACAAGATTCATTTAGACAAAACCAATTCACATTTGAGACGTTTTACAAAAATTATCAGCATTTTTATTTCCTACATTTTTCACTTTACCTGCTTTAAATGTCATTTTTCAGCTTTAATGTTCCACATTTTCAGCTTTGGTTCACTTTCTTCAGCTTCAGCATTTCAACGCATTTGCTGTTAGGAAATGCAACTTCTCTAGTACATTTAATTAAAGTCTGTGTTTCATTTTTTTTGAGTGTTTCTGGAAAAATAAAAAAACAGATCAAAGCTCAGGTTTCAAGAAGTATAGAAGAAAATAAAAAAACTGTTGAGAAATAATTCTTAATTTCAATGTATTTTTTTTGCTGTTGGCAGCTACACTGTAAAAATGAAACAGTTAATGTGTTGGCTTAGGAATGATTTTTCAGTTTAGTAAACAAAACAAAAAAAGTTCTTTTGTGTTAACAACGTCCCTTTTAATGTTTGTTGTGTAAAGTTAGTTTTATTTCATGAGTTAATTTGGCGAAACTTAAAATTCTTGGTTTGAGACAATGACTAAATTCATCTAGATTTTCAATTTTCCACATGTGAAACCGTCTCTTCTGTTCTATGTGGATTTTATCGCCAAAGAAAAAAAAAATATATATATTTTTTGGTTTGTTTGATTGTTGTAACGAACCTCTAACTTTTCAGTTGCTCCATGAGCAGTCAATCGAAAGGTCAAAGGATCAAATCCTGCTCCTGATATGTCAAACAAAACAACAAAATCTTATTAATAGGTTTAAATGCATTTTTTTGTGAATTGGCCTCAAAAATCAAGTGCAGACAGTTGCCTTGAAATTTTGAGATTATGCACCTTTTTCATTTTTACAGTGTATTTATTTCAGATAAAAAGTTTTGAGCTCAGTTTTTATGTATTAAACTCTATAAAATGTGATTTTTGCGACATTTGTTTTTCACCTTAGCCCCTCCCAGCTGTTTAGTGAAGCTGCAGCTTTCAAGTTATACCCGTATCATATCCACAAAAGCTGTTTTATTTTATTACTGATTATTTCTGATTTATTTGGACACGAAATTTCAAGTTGTGAAATTTGCGCTGAATCACATTTTACAGTGTACCTGAAGACGTTAAAGTAACCAACAAATATAATTCAAGTAAATGAAAACAAAAACTTAACAGAACTGAAAGTCTTGTTGAGTTGAAAGAATTAGTTATTTTTGAAGAAGCAACGTTAAATAACTGAATCAATCAAACCAAATATATCAAATTATTTAATCAAGATAACTTTTCTTGGTGCTGGAACGACAAAATCCATTTTTAGACTTAACATGAAATTTTAAAGCAGCCTTTTATATCGAATATAATGTTGACAAAAGTTACATTTTAGAGTGTAAAAATGTCATTTTGCACATTCTGCACATTATTCAATGACAATATGACTAAAGATTACTGAAGATGTTGAGATAAAACTTCATTATCAGTTGGCATCATTTCTACTACTAAACATATTTAACTTGAAATTATGTGTCCAAATAAATCAGTGATGCACGTTGCCTTGACAACCACCTTGGTCCCTCCCAGCTGTTTAGCAGAGCTACAGCTTTAGTGGATACACATGGAAAAGATTAGTTACTAATTATTAGTTAGTTTTTTGAAACAGTTGAGTCAAACAACATTTTTAATTCGAATGAATGAAAACAAAAGTTTGACACAACTAAAAAGTGGAATAAAGTTGAAATAGATTTATTGTTTTAAACAAATTATGAGCCAAACCAAGACAAGGGTTGACAAAATATATCAAATTGTTTAATCATGAAAACTGCTGTTGCTGTCAGAATAAGAACATTTATGTTTTGATCTTACTTAATTTTAGGCAGCCTTTTAACCCATATTTTATCTTGGGGGAAAAAAGCAAGTTACGTTTTACAGAGTAGAAAATAATTTAAATAAACTTATTTTTACGCACTGGTTTAGAATGATGGAATGATGTTTTGTTTTCTCGCCTGCCCAGAAAGCTGCAGTCTGGTGTCCCGGGATGAGGCCTCAGAGAGCGGGCAGGGAGACTCGGACCGGCCGGTGCAGAAGCAGAGGAGCCGGCGGAGGCCGCGCGTCCTCTTCTCCCAGGCTCAAGTCTTCGAGCTGGAGCGTCGCTTCAAGCAGCAGCGTTACCTCTCCGCACCTGAGCGCGAGCACCTGGCCACCACCCTCAAACTCACCTCCAACCAGGTGAAGATCTGGTTCCAAAACCGCCGCTACAAGTGCAAGAGGCAGCGGCAGGACAAGTCTCTGGAGGCGGCGGGGCAGCACCACCCTCCCCCGCCCCGGCGCGTCGCTGTGCCGGTGCTGGTCCGGGATGGGAAGCCTTGTTTGGGGGGAGCTCAGGGCTACAGCGCCGCTGCTGCTCCATACGGATCCAACCCGTACAGCTATAACGGATACCCCGCGTACACATACAACAGCCCGGCTTACAACAGCAACTACAGCTGCACGTACACCAGCATCCCCGCTCTGCCCCCCTCCAGCTCCTCCAACGCTTTCATGAACATGAACTTGGGAAACGTGAGCGGCCTCGGCGGCTCCTCACAGCCGCAAACACACCAAGGGACAGCGGTCACAGCGTGTCAGGGCTCCCTGCAGGGGATCCGGGCCTGGTAGCTGCACCAAAACTGAACTCTCTTTTTTTTACGGAGCTTATTTTTTATGGCACAACCTGTTTTTTTGTTGTTTCTAGGAATGTGTTAACTCGGCCTTAGGAGAATTTATTCCTTGAGTTCAACATTTCACTCAGTTTGGCTACTTTCGGCGCGTCACAGCTGGGTGGAGTGTGCGTAAAATGTGTGGTGCGTAAAATGTGTGGTGCGTAAAATGTGTGTTGCTCTCATTTGAGAGTAGAAGAGAAATTACGCATAAAAAAATGTTGGAACTTAAAGAGATTCTCCTTTTTAAAGCTTGTTTTGTTATATTTGAGGCTTTGGAGAGACTGCTTTCAGTGTTTTTGCTCAGCGGAGAAATGTTTCAGCCTCTTTCACAAATAATCAAATAAATACAAGAACTGTGCGTTTGACTCTGTGGTTGAATATGAGGTGATTTCTTATCGATTTAAATTTTCTTTTTCCACTTTCATGAGTCAAAATTCGCTCATGGTTATATTCAGGAGAGCTGCAGGAGGAGAGAAGGCCACATGAACTCTTTGTCCCAGTTTGAGGAGACGTGAAAGGAGGAAGTTGTTCTCCATTTGAGGTCCTTAAAGGACGCGATTAGGGACCTAAAATACTCCTGAAGAGCGCGCTGCAGCCGGGCTGGGGAGAAGGGAATAATGGCTCTTATTTGATTGCGGGACAAAAGGTGTGTGGTAGGCAGAGCCGGGCACTCAGCAAAGACAAAAGCGCACAGGGGCCGCGAGATTGACGTCCTAATATTCCCATTTGAGGGACAGGCAGCGGGTTATTCTGAGAATAAGAAGGGGACACGCGGGAAAAAATGTGGTCACTTTTGTTCCCCTTCAGGAGGTTTTTTTTTTGTTTTGTTCGTGGAGAAAAGCGCGCAGAGCTCCCCCCAGCCGAGAGGGCGAGAGGGGCAGCCGGGGCTGGAGGTGGTGGCAGCAGGGGGGGGCGTTTGTGTGAAAGAAGGGGGTATTATTGCTACAAGTTTCACCATTTATAGCGATGAGGGGAGAGATGGACGCTATTCTTTCAGTGTGAGGGTGTTATTTCAGCTCAGAGCGCGGTTATTCTCACAGGCAACTGAAGAAAATACAGCGAGAAAAAACTTCTTACACCATTAATATGAAGGAGAAGCTGAAGAATATGACGGAAAACGTCACTTTTATCACAAGTATTGGAATAATCAGACATTTTACGCGTCTAAAAACATAGAGAAGGCAAAATCTTAGAAAGGGAAAAATGATTTTTAAAGCATGTTTGTTCAGCTATGCCCCGAATTCCATCAACTAAAACATTTTAAGTTTTAATGGTGTGTTTAAGTATAAAAATAAAAACGACAAAATTTATGAGACTTTCAAAAAATCGCGTTTTAAAGTAAAAATAACCACTTAGTTCGTTTGGCTTCTCATGTGTTTCAGGGAAGATTTATTATTACATGTATCTCATTACAAAATTCAGAAATGTACATTTATGGCTGGTTTAAACAGAAAAAGTCAAGTTCAAAATGTTTTGACACATTTTCAGACTTTATCTAAAATGAATTTAATAAGAAAAAAATGTAAAAGTGATTAGAGACAAACCAAAGCAAAGAGCTCAAATCTTAAACGGTTCAAGAATTTTTGACACACTTTCAGACTTTTTTTTTAATTTAAAATGAGCTTAGTGATAATGTGAAATTGATGTTAGAGACCTTAGAAATTGAAGCTTTAGTTTTAAATGATTTTAGAAGTTCTGACACATTTTAATTCGACACAATTCAAAATTGATAAGATACAAACTAGAGCAAGTAAAAGTTTAAAGCCTAAATAATCAAAGACATTTTCACACAGTTTTAGTCCTTATTTTAAATAAACATAATAAGATTTAATGTAAAATCGATGAGTTACAAACCAAAGAAAGTTATAACTTTAATTCGAAATGGTTTGGGAAGTTTTTACATATTTTCAGACTTAACTTTTAAATAAACTCAAAAGTAAATAATGTAAAATTGATAACTTCTTAAAGCAAGGCTTAAGAGTTTTTGACACATTTGAGACTTAAAAAAAAAACAACTTGATGTTAAGTTATTTAAATTTTGACTTTACTAACAAATTAAAGTAAGAGCTTAAATTCTGAATGAGTCACAAAAGGGAAGTGGCAACAATCCTTCTCTGTTTAAGCCTCATTAACGCTCTTAATCACCCATTACGCACAAATAAAGGCCAAAAGTGAAACTTCAGGGCTCAGTTTCTCACTGAACTGTCAACTTATGCAATTTAATAAACCCTCTCTGTGCGTAAATCAACCTGTAAAGTGACAACAGGAAGCATGGATCGCTGATTTTTCTCTCTCTCTTGTGCGTAATTGTTCCTCCTCCCTCTCTCTCGCTGTGGGAACAAACTCTTTTTGTGTAATTGCAGCCGCCGCGCGCACGGCGCTGATGTGGGACAGCAGCCGGGACAGAGAGCGAACAGCGGGGGCCACTTTGGCTGAATCATCTCCCACTGGAGCCCCGCAGTTACCCACGGTACTGCAGAAAACCAGAGTTTAGAGAAGAGGAGGAAGAGGAGGAGGAGGAGTGATGTTCACCAGGGTTTAATATTTTTAGATTTTAGATACAACACCAGGAGGAATGAGTCCAAACAGGGAGAATAAAGAGGAATAAAGTTGTAGTTGTTGTTGTTATCTCCTCCTCCTCCCTGCACACACACACAGACAGACAGACAGACAGTCCGCGCGCACAGATTGAGATCTGTCACTGAGCTGTTAACCAGCTGATCTCCTGTTTGGGACAAAAACAGTTAAAATCTTCTTCTCTTCACTAATGAGCTTTAACTCAAAGATAAACACGGAGCTGATAAGAGCAGAAGCCTCAGGACAGAGACTGATGGACGTAAATAAAGACGAGACAGGGAGGCGTCCTGCAGGTAAACACACACACACACACACACACACACACACACACACCTGCTGAACACACTCAGTGACATTTAAATATGGCTTAGAAAAAAAAGCCACATTTATTCCAAAAAAGTAAAACAAGGCAACACTTTCTCTAAGGACAGTTAAGCCCTGAAATCGCTGTAGTACATGTCACGCCTGTAGGTGGCGATATAACTTTAAGACAAATGTTTAGAAACAGAAGAAGAGTTGAGCTGACTATGCAGAGTTTATGCTAGAAATCTTTTCCTGTGATTCCCGAAAAAGTGCAATAAATTCACGTTTTGGCAGAAGTCGGTCAGTAGATTCAGGAGAAGAAGAACGAAACGGTAGGACGCTGTTGTTGTTGTTGTTTTTGTTGTTTTTCGATTTGCATATGACCAGGGGCGGGTCTACAGGGGGGGCATAGGGTGGCAGCTGCCCCTCTAAAACAAAGCCTTGCCACCCCTTTTTGTAAAGATTTAATCCAAAGAAAAATTTTGAGTTTAAAAGTCAAAGTTTTGAGATAAAAAGTCACAATCATGAGATGAAAATTTTAGATTCTGAGATGAAATGCCAAAATTTTGAGATGGAAAAAGTCAAAATTACGATATGAAAGTCAATTAGTTGAGACATCAAAGTCAAAACTACAGGGCAAAAGTTGAAATTTTGCCCTTTTATCAAAAAAAAAAAAAAAAAAATTACTTTATATCTGCCAAAAAAGGAGAAACCCCACCTAAGCCGGTTTTTCTTTTTGATATTTTTTCACTGGGAGAAATTAGCCTCAATACATGATTCACGTTCCAATCATTCTGTATTTCAGTGGTTCCCAACCTTTTTCAATTCAGGACCCACTTTTAAGTCTCAAAAATTTTTCATGGCCCCCCTCTGACCATATAATTATGGGGGCTGTATAGCGCCTTGTTAGCGCTTGATTTGTAACAAAGACCCGAAATGTAAGAAAAAAAATGTAATAAAACCCGAAATGTGATAACTGGTCAATGATGTAACAGATGCTGAGCCCAGAAGGTGATAGTCATTTGCCCACGATAGAACAACTTGTTAAATGTTGGGTCAGTGATTTTAGTCTTGGGATATACAACATTTGTTCAATCAAATTTCAGGGCTTTGTTAAATTTGGGGTCATGTTACATGTTGGGCTTTAACTTGCCCTCTTCAAGGACTTTTCTTATATACAAACGTTTGAACATGTTGAATATCCTTACAAATGTAACCAAGTTTTAATATTTAAACATTATTCTGTACATTTGTTTCTTTATATAATTACCCTTCATTAAAATTCAGACTATTTTGAAAATGATTTGGCGGCCCACTTGCAATATCTCCGCGGCCCACTAGGGGGCCACGGACCACAGGTTGGGAATCACTGCTCTATTTCTTTTTCTGGGGAGAAGTGGCCAGAACATAGCCGCAGGTCCATGGGAAGTTGTTTACGCCCACAAGCGATTTCCCACAACTTCCTTCTTTTCTTGTCTTTTGGGAAGCTGTGCAGACTAACATCAGTCTCCTTGTTTCCTTTGGACTGAAAAGTGCACCCAAAAGCAGCCACATGTGGCATTATTATGTTTTTTTCCCTCCTAAAACCTCGTGACTTACGGCGACTAGTAGTGAGGAAACGGCCAAATCCAGATGCTCGGCACCAAGCAACCAATCTACGTCATCAACCCAGAATGCATTGTGGCAGTAAAACAATGGCTGCGCCCGAAGGATAGAAACTGTTTTAAACTGTTTTTTTTTTTTTTGAAATTCTTTTTTTTTAATGTGATTTCACAGGTCCATACATTTAGTGAAAATACAAATCATACATATCATTTAGATCTCTACGGAAGAGGATTAGGGCCACTGGGAAAAAAAAAATCTACAAAAAAAAAAAAAGTCAGAATTCTGACTTTTTTCTCAGAATTCTGAGATTAAAGTCAGAATTCTGAGTTTTTTCAGTCTTAAGATACCTTCTCCTAATCCCGGTGACTCTTTTTTTTTTAGATATTTTTTTTTTTTTCAGTCTTAAGACTCTAATTTCAGTCTTAAGACTCTTTTTTTCAGTCTTAAGACTGAAATTAGAGTCTTAAGACTGAAAAAAAAACACTAAAAAATTATAAAAAAAAGATTAGGAGAAGGCATCTAGAGATATATCATACTACAACATTTTTTTTTAAAGGAGAACCAATTCGTTATGTCTTTTAACAACAAATTCTAGTTTGAGACAAACATTTAAGCATATTCATGCCTGTTAGTCCTTACAGTCGGGGTTCCTTTTAAAACCTTCTTAATGCAACCTTGAATGAAATTTAAGACTGAAAACACCATAAAGTTGAGGGATCCTGCTGTATTACAATCCAGTACGACATCATCCGCTCAAGCATCAATAAATTTGCACTTATCTATAGTTGCACTTTAGTGCTAAGCTTCAATATGGACACTTCTGAAAAACCTTCATGAGAGTGTGAAAACTTATCCAAATTTGGGAGGTTTTTCCAAATTTAGTTGTTTCCATTATCACTTTTTTATTGTGATATGTTGGTTTTGCAGAATTTTGGGTGTAATACAGCTTGTGACGAGAATTCAGCCTTTTAAATGGTTGAAGTAGAAGTTTATGTTCAGATTGATGAAGTTTGACCTCAGCTCTGATTTTTTTTCTGCATTAATGCATCAGTTAAAACTCAGAGTGGAAGCTTCAGGCGCCTGCAGGCCTCGTTCTTCCAAACACACCAGAGCTGGCGTCACAGGTTTTTATTATTTGCTCCATCTGTTAGCTTACTAATCTGTTTACACTCCCTGTACTGTGAGTTAACCACAGCTGCTCATCAAACACACACACACACACACACACACACCACTCTGCATGCTGCGTGTGTGTGTGTTGATGTGTGTGATTATGAAACTCTGATTTGTTTAATCCCTCTTTTCAAACCTGGGATTGACTCCACGTTTGTCATGAAGATGTGAGTTGAACTTCAGGGGAATGTGTGTGTGTGTGTGTGTGTGTGTATGTGTGTGTGTGTGTGTGCATTACTTCCTCTACCTGTCAGACTAAAAGTTTATCAGAGCATCATAAAACACTCACTAACTCTGCTCACGTCACGTCTTGAAGCAGATCCAGTGTGAAACTCTGCAGGAACAGACGTAAACATGAGAGAGACGGGGAGCTGAGTCAGTGTCTCATAGAAAAACCAAACCTGACGTTTGGCCTGTAACAAGTCAAAAAAATCTGCCAATGGGATAAGACGAATTCGCCCGGGAAGTTTCTTGTAATTAGAAAGATGTCTTAAAACAAGAATCTTTTATCTTATCCCATTGGCAGATTTTTTTAAAAACTTGTTACAAGCAATTGATGCCTCATTTTTGTCTTTAAAAAACTTGAAATGAGACATTTTTATGACCTTGTCTAGTAAATGTGGCTCAAATCAAGAATAATAAGACACATTTTTCTAAAATTAAGACATAATGACTTGCTTAGATTTCAGTTTTGTAGTGCATTTACTGGGTCTATACCCTGAACTTTTATTTGATGTTATTTCTCTTAGTTATATGATGGGACGTCATTTCTGTCTCTACATGGTCGCATGTTCTCAATCTTCTTCTACTCTCCGTATGAAATCCATCAATTCCTGCAGTTGTACATTGAGAAACATTGTCCTTAAACTGTTGGACTATTTGCTCACGCAGTTGTTGACAAAGTGGTGAACCTGGCTCCATCTTTGCTTGTGAAGGACTGAGCCTTTTGGGGATGATGCTCCTTTTATACCCAATCATGACACTCACCTGTTTAAATCAACCTGTTCACCTGTGGAATGATCCAAACAGCTGTTTTTACAGCATCAGCAACTTTAACAGACTTTTGTTCAACCTGTCCAAGATTTTTAGGAACAAGTTGCAGACATCAAATCCAAAACAAGTGAATATGTACAAAAAAACAATAACGTTTATCAGTTTGAATAATAAATGTCTTGTCTTTGTAGAGTATTCTCTTGAATATTTGCATTTGGAACATTAAGACCAGTTTCTTTGGAGTTAATGGTGAATAACAGTGGTCCTGATATGGAGCCCTGGGGCATGCCTGAGTATAAAATTTCCTAATAAATCATATTTTAAATGCACAGAAGTCTCCACTCTGCTCCTGCACTGCAAAAACAGAAATCTAAGCAAGTCATTCTGTCTTATTTGTCGTAAAAATTGTCTTATTGTTCTTAATTTGAGCCACATTCTCCAGACCAGGTCATAAAAATGTCTTATTTCAAGTTTTTTTTAAGACAAAAATGAGGTGTAAATTGCTTGTAACCAGTCAAAAAAATCTGCCAATGGGATAAGATAAAAAATTCTTGTTTTAAGACATCTTTCTAATTTCAAGAAACTTCCCGGGTGAATGCGTCTTACCCCATTGGCAGATTTTTTTGACTTGTTACAAGCAATTTGCACCTCATTTTTGTCTTAAAAAACTTGAAATAAGACATTTTTATGACCTTGTCTGGTGAATGTGGCTCAAATTAAGAACAATAAGACAATTTTTACTACAAATAAGACATAATGACTTGCTTAGATGTCAGTTTTTGCAGTGTGTGTTATCAGCTTGTTCCTTTTTAATCTACATCCTTGTGCTGTCTCCTCTAATGTGAGCGTTTAGAGTACAATCAGAAAAAGTCTGAAGTGCTGCTCTGAGTCTAAAAAATGGTGTGTCAGTGTTTCCTTTGAGTCATGACCAGTGTTGGAGACGCTCTTGGCTCGGTCTCTGTTTCTGTCACAACACCCTCATGTTGTTGCAGAAGCTGCTGCCTCCCTCCTTCACACGGCTCCTCTGATTGGTTGGTGAGGTTTCGTCGCTCCTCCTATCAGAGACTGACAGGTCCAGACACGTCGCCTGTTCACAGAGAGACTTAAACTCTCAACGTGTGTGAAAACAGTTAATTCTAACGCTGCTGCAGTTAATAATCCCACTGCTTTGATTTCTGTCACAGCGAGATGAATGGGCTTGGTCATGATTTTCTGTCCAGTTATAGCAACAAAACTCTTTCCTATGAGAAGGTGAGGAAGTGATTATCATTTATGAAACACCTAGTTACAAAAACCCTTATCTAATGAAACTTTAACAGAGCAAATTGAATATGTAACCCAGTGGTTCCCAACCTTTTCTGACTCAGGGCCCACTTTTAAGTCTTAAAAATGTTTGCGGCCCACCTCCAACCCCTTAAATATAGAAGCCATGCGATGCCTTGTCAGGATACTTTTTTATAATACATAAATATTTAAACATGTTTAACACCTGGGATACCAAATTCACTGGCAGGAGCAAAAAAAAAAAAAAACGTACCCCTGAACGACAAACCATTACTCCATTCCAAAACCTGAAAAACCTGGCATAATTGCAAGAGTCTCAAGTTTCCCACAGTACCTGAATGTGTCATGACGTCAACAACCTTCGTTAACCAAGCAGAAAAGACAAGAATTTAACTAACATCACCTTGATTCTCATGTCTCTTTGAAAATTTATGGAAAATCAGTGGTTTGCTTTAGTTACATTCTGAAAAAAACTCAATATTCTATGTTTTTTCTGCTTTCATCAAGCACTAAATGATGAATCCACACCATATATTTGCACTTCAAAAATCTTCTTAGTTTATTCTTGACTCAGTGGATCAAAACGAGACCACAGTGAGTTAAAAATGTGATGGAAGCAAAAAAAAAATTACCAGAAACTATTTGGTATCCCTGGAATGAGTTTTTACCTTAAAAACATTATTCTGTATGTTCTTATCTTTATGTAAACACCCCTCCCACACACACACACACACACACACACACACACACAGTGTGTGTGTGTGTGTGTGTGTGTGTGACACGTTCAAACTAAAATCAAACTACTTTGGAAACGATTTTGGGGCCCACCTGCAACACCTTTGCGGCCCACCAGGGGGCCACGACCCACAGGTTGGGAATCACTGATGTAACCTTTGCAGTGAAGCAGCAGAAATGTTTTCATGGTCACGGAAAAAGATCAAGTCTTTGTGAACAGGATTGAAAACTCGAGCTTACAGGAGAGGTCAAATTTGTTCAAACATGACCCCTTTTTCTTTTTTTTTAAACAAAATTTGGACTTTCACCTCCATTTTTTAAAGAGAAAACAATGATAAACAAGATAAAAATAATTGCATATAAAAGACAATTAAGGAATGGTTTGACTTTCTTTGATAATTCGAGGGAAGTTGAACCTTTGACTTTCTATCTTACATTTATTAAAAAAAGAATCACAGATTTTAAAGTTGTTTTTCTTAGAATTCCATGAGTTTGAATATAATCTCAGAATACCAATTGCGGATTTATTTTCCCTTTCATAATCTACATTTTTTTCCCTCATAAATTCAACATGAAAGTCAAATTTTTTTCTCAGACTTTTGAAATCTGCAATGAAATCATAACTTATTTATTATCAGTTAACACTTTTGGTTGGACTTTCACATTTGTTCCACAATTTCAACATTTACCCCCATAAAACTGGAAACTTTATCCCAGAAATAATCTAAAAATTAGAATCCTTTTCCTTTTTTAAGAATTCCCTTTCCTCCTGAAATTCAGCTTTTTGAATTAAATGATTGGAATCAAATGTTGGTTATATTTAGAGTAAACACTGCAAAAACTGAAATCTATGCAAGTTATTATGTCTCATTTTTAATAAAATTTGTCTCACTGTTCTTGATTTGAGCCACATTTATTAGACAAGGTCATAAAAATGTCTCATTTCAAGTTTTTTAAAGACAAAAATGAGGCATCAATTGCTTGTAACAAGTAAAAAAAAAATCTGCCAATGGGATAAAATAAAAGATTCTTGTTTGAAGACATCTTTCTAATTTCAAGAAACTTCCCGGTCGAATTCGTCTTATCCCATTGGCAGATTTTTTTGACTTGTTACAAGCAATTTACACCTCATTTTTGTCTTTAAAAAAGTTGAAATAAGACATTTTTATGACCTGGTCTGGTGAATGTGGCTCAAATTAAGAATAGATTTCCGTTTTTGCAGTGAACACGTTGAAAAGAGCGCTCCTGTGACTTAAAAGAAAGTGAGTTTTATGGTTCTTGTTGGATTATGTTACATGTGAAAATCAACCAGACAAATTCTCTAACTCCTCAAACACAGTGATTTTTTCCACGAATATAAATGTTTGTGCCGTTAGTCGATCGTCCTGTTTGACTTTATAACAAACATGAACGGATGCTGAAACCTGTCGCATTTATCTTTTAAACTCTTGGAGTCTCTCAGTCTCCTGAAAGTTGACTCAAACCTCCTCGTTTGTTCTGACTCTGTGTGGATGTAACGGAGCTTCTGATTGGTCCAGCTTCGGCTGAAGTGAAGAAAATGTCGGATCTTTGGCTCAAAGAGCTGAGAAGTTCAGCAGGAAGATCCATCACTGGTATCACCTCATGATCTGGATTCTCTGGAGGATGAAGTCATTGGATTTGGTGCCGAGTTCAGTTTGGGTGAATTCTGTCAGAGCAGAAGAAGAAGAGCCGTTCTGACAGCGCTGACTTTTAGGGGAAGAGACTCATGGGAGAAGAAGCTGTCGCACCATTTTTAGCCTCTTTGCTGCCTGAAGTTTGGTTCATTATTCCTCTGCTGTCTCAGCGCGAAATGATCTCATGAGCTTCTCACACACAACAGAACAAAAAACTCCTGAAAACTTCCTGCACTCAGAGGAAGGTGAGCGAGGTTCCACAGGTGAACAGGTTCATTTAAACAGGTGAGTGTCATGATTGGGTATAAAAGGAGCATCTCCAAAAGACTCAGTCCTTCACAAACAAAGATGGAGCCAGGTTCACCACTTTGTCAACAACTGCGTGAGAAAATAGTCCAACAGTTTAAGAACAATATTTCTCAACTTTGTCCAACTGCAGGAATTGATGGATTTCATCATCTACAGACCATAATATCATCAAAAGATTCAGAGAATCTGGAGAAATCTCTGCACGTAAGCAGCAAGGCGGTTTTGGTTGTAACTTACCGGCACTGGAAACTGGGGAGTCCGACGCGACGTAATTTTTGGGTGTAGTAACACATTTCCTATAATCGTGCACCCGAGTCCTTGTGAAGTCTTTTGGTAACAGTCAATTGTGTCAAGTACACTACATCTACAAGTGACAGTTCAAACTCTACCATGCAAAGACAAAGTCAGACATCAACACACACACAAACGCCGCCGGCTTCTCTGGGCCTGAGCTCATCTGAGATGGACTGAAGCAAAGTGGAAAAGTCTGCTGTGGTCTGACGAGTCCACATTTAACTCTTTTTGGAAATCATGGACGTGGTGTCCTCCGGGCCAAAGAGGAAAAGGACAATCAGGATTGTTCTCAGGTCAAAGTTCAAAAGCAGCATCTGTGATGGTATGGGGGTGTGTTAGTGCCCCATGGCATCATGGGTAACTGTCCAAGTATCTGTGAAGGCACGTAATTACGACTTTCCATGTTTGTCCAAAACCTCGTTGTAGACGACGGTAGGTTCTGTGAAACAGAAAAAGTCCCTGCAGGGACTAATAAAGTCGTTCTGTTACTTTGGTTCTGTGTAAGACGAGGACAATGTTGTCGCACCGAGACATCATCTTCTCACGTCGATGATCTGACTGGACGGAGCAGTCCAGACCTGTGTCCCACTGAAAATGTGTGGAACATTAAGAAGAACAAAACACAACAACAGAGACTTTGGGACTGTTGATCAACTGAAGTTGTTCATCAACAAAAGTGTGAAAGAATTCCAGCTCCAAAGCTTCAACAATTAGTGTCGTCAGTTCACAAACACTTGTTGAGTGTTTAATGCAAGGAAACATGATGAAACAGAGGAAACATGAACATGTCCAAGCTTTTTAGGGGTGAGTTGCAGCATCAAATTCAAAATTAGTATTTGAATAAAACAGTTTTAAAGTTTATCAGTTTGAACATTAGCATTACATTTAATTGTCTTTGTTGTGTATTCAATTGGATATGGGTTAAACTGGATTTGCAAACGCTCCAACTTTGTTGGAACTGGGGTTATAAATAAGGGTTTTCCAAATTACTTGTGGGAGAATAATTGGGTTTTAGCGTACTATTCTTGAGCTGCCAATCATTCAAAAGATCTTCGAGGGACTAAATAAAGTATAAAGAATCACAATATTCCTCTTTAATGAGATGTTTTCAAAACTCTGCTCTCCTCAACTTTGAAAAACATCACTCATGAAAATGCACTAACTTTCTTGGAGAGGTTTTGCACTGAGGAAATGAAAACAAACTCAACAAAAGTGTAACAGGAATGTGCAAAAGTTTCATGTATAAAATTAAGTGACTATGTGCATTGTAAAAAAAACGACTTTACTGCACTTTTCTAAAGTTTCAGCTGCAGAAGCATCTCAAACTGAGGAGCCTGTTCAGTGTTTCTCCCACAGATAAATGTTTAAGTTCAGCTCTTCTATTCGTCAAACCTCTGCTGAAGACTCTCCTGATCTGATCTCTGCAGATTTCGCTCCGTGGGAGTTTACATGAGATATCCTCCAATTGAGAGTCTGACACCTCTGAGCCGGGGCGTAAAGTGCTGCCGGGCGGCTGCACAGCGTCTTCTGAGTCAGCTCTCATGTAATGCTCGCTGACGTCAGGGTAATACATCCTGCGCTGGACGTGGATGTTTGGGAAACGTCTCTTTAACTGGTTTCCCGTGTCCTGGGACGAGAGACGGGGAGGAAGGCCAGCCAAGAGAACGGCTTCGGCTCGTCCATCAGGCCCAGAAATCTAAATATTTACCCTGAGATCCACATTTATCCGTCCGCTGGTGCCGCTTTCTGGGTCAAAACCTAAATGTTTCTGGGAAGATACACGAGGATGCGGAGTTTATCCGATGCTACCCACAGAGATTTATCCCAAACTGTCAGGGTTTATAATAACAGACATAAATTGTGTTGTGTGTCTCCCATAAAAATCATTAGAATCATTAATTTGACTTCTTGGCCAGCTGGGAAAATCTGGGCGGGAGGAACGAGTGAGTTATACTCAGACGTTTGGTTACACATGAGCAAGGCACTTAAGACTAAGCCCACAAAGCTGTTTCACAAACAGAACAAGATGTGACTCCAGAGTAGAAATGTCAGCTGATCCTCTCTGAATAAATCACAGGAGCCTGTGGTTAAAAAAAGCCCAAACCTTCCGCCCTCAGAGGCTCCTGGTGGTCATTTCTAACAGGACATAATCCAGGTTATAATCCTCTGGACGGGCGCCGCACGTAACCATGGCGCTCAAGTGGATGCTAAGAATTAAAGCCTTTCATAAATATCAGTGAGAGCTCGTCTAAAACCACATTACATTCTCTCTGTACATTAAAAAGAAGAGGCTCAAAGTGATTAATGCAGTAAAACCTCATGGTTAAGTCCCTGGATTCAAACTACCACACCCTGACCTGAATATCTGCAGGTATACTGAAAGTTTAGACACTAAATAATCCCAGTTTTTCATTCAGCGACTTCCTAAGATTTTTAAATTCTCATTTAAGTCTTTAACAATTAGTCCAGAGCCTGTAATGGTGGCAAAAACAACGACTGATTCTTAAAAGCCAAAAGGAGGCCAAACAAATCATGTTGGCTAAAGCTACAGTTAAGTCTGGAATATTCCTCCACAACAGCCTGTTGACACTGTGACAAAAATGCTAGAATGTAACAAAATGAAAGAGGGTGGAACTTTTGCTTGGTCCCAGAGAAAGACTGATTTGTTATCCATCATCCGTCCATGCATTTGGTTGATTGATAGTTGGTTTGGTGAACTGATAGATAAATGAATTCATAGTTGGATAGATGATGGATGGCTGGATGGATGGATGGTTTGTTTGGGTGGTGGATGGATGGATGGATGGATGGATAGATTTATGGATGGATAAATGGATGGATGGTTCAATGGTTTGCTGGGTTGATGGATGGACGGATGGATGGATGGTTCAATGGTTTGTTGGGTGGATGGATGGATGAATGGATGGATGGGTTGATGGTTTGTTGGGTTGATGGATGGATGGATGAATGGATGGATGGTTGGTTCGATGGTCTGTTTGGTTGATGGATGGATAATTGGATGGATGGTTAAATGGTTTGTTGGGTTGATGGATGGATGGATGAATGGATGGATGGGTTGATGGTTTGTTGGGTTGATGGATGGATGGATGAATGGATGGATGGTTGGTTCGATGGTCTGTTTGGTTGATGGATGGATAATTGGATGGATGGTTAAATGGTTTGTTGGGTTGATGGATGGATGGATGAATGGATGGATGGGTTGATGGTTTGTT